>JANAVB010022999.1:16997985-17244731 GCA_029216955.1 Iris pallida | reverse complement strand
AATTACGTCGCCAGTACGACTTCTTTATAAACACGTCGCAAAACGTCGCTGGCTATGCTTCTGCGACAGGAGTATACTACGTCGCTGAATAGCGACATTCACGACATATTATAAGTATATGTCGCCATGGTTGCGACGTTTAGCGACGTCAACACGTGACGTCGCTAAGTTATTTTACTTAGGGCACGCCGCTGCCTTCTTTTTCCCCTCACTCTCACTCGAAAACCCCAAAAATTTTAATTTTCCCCCCTACCCCCCGGCGACTCCCTCCCCCTCTGTCAGTGCCCTCCCCCCAGCGACCCCCTCCCCTCTGGCGACTCCCTCCCCCTCCTGCGAGCTCCTCCCCTCGAGCTCCTCCTCCCCCAATCCGACCTCCTCCTCCTCTTCCTCAGGTAAACCCTAACCTAACACCTCTCCCTTCCTCCTCCTCCTCCCTCCCACGGTCACACACACACACAACACACCCACACACACGGACACACACGCACACACACACACAGACATGGACACCACCACACCATACACAGACACAGACATTGATATGTACGCCAAGTATTTGTCAAAATGACTCAAAGAGCATCAATGCTCTAATTCAATTTTAACCTTTAGTTTAGGAGTGCTTTGCTATAGCTTTAGCATTGGTTTGATAATCTAGCATACAAGAGCATAAGAAGTAGTTATATTGATTGGGGGATTTATGGTTTAAGTGGACTGTGGGTGTGTATTTGTGTGGGCTGTTTATTCCATATGTGATCAACCATGTATGACTGTCCAGTCGTTGTATATATATATATATAGACTCAAGTTTGTAAGTGTGAATGTATACATTGTTAGTCTCTTAGTAGGTCAGTCCATTGCCTTTATATCGATTCAATCCCTTAGCTTTGTGTCAGTCAGTAAGCTTTGAACAGTCCATATTTGATCCACATGTTAGCATTTACCACTGTACAGTCCAGTTTGGGGATTACCACAGTGTAATGTTCAGTCCCATATCCATTTGGTATCAACTATGTGTATCATTCTTGCTTGGCATATTGTAGTCCATATTATCTTTTCATATCAGTCCAGGCATTTATTTAGTTCCAGTCCTATTATTTGTCTTGTATTCAGTTGTTCAGTCCTATGACTGACATATAGATTAGGTATTGTTTGGTTGAAGGATTACCTTTTAGTTCATTCCACCCTTGCACATCGATATTAGTTATCAACTTAGATGTCCAGCCTGTCCTTAAATCAGTTTTGAATCAATTATTCAGCCCCCAAATTGCTTATTGGTTAGTTCAGTCCCCTAATGAATATGAGTTCAGTTCCTGAGGTCACTTGACTAATACTTGAGTATCAGTCCCTAACATCAGTGTCTAGTCACCTACCTACCATACATCAGTCCATGCCATACAGGTTCAGTCCTATTTTCACAAATGGGTCAGTATTTAGAGTGTGGCTCGAGTTTGGGGCTTTTGATGATAGGTATTCTTGTATCATTCAACAGGTGGTCTATTTGAGTAACGTCCTTATAGATTTCATTTTTCTTAAACTATAAATAGGACTGAGATTCGTTTTCCTATTCCTGAGATAAATCCACTGAATGTGTCAACTGATTCCCTTGAATAACTGAAATTGAATTGACTATTACCAATAACGATAAGGTAAAGGGTACTAATACGATAAGGTAAAGGGTACCAATAGCGATAAGGTAAAGGGTACCAACTTAAGGTATTGGTATTGGGATACCATAGCGATAAGGTAAACGGTACCTTGGTAGGTAATGACTAAATAGATATTTGACTTAGATTGGACTAAGAGTTGACAAAGTCAACTATAGGTCAACCCTTGACCTACTTTGACCTTGTTTGACTTTGTTTGACTTAGGTTGACCTCGTTTGACTTTGTTTGACTTAGTACAACCAGTTTGACCTAGATTGCATATCGTTGATATTAGTAACTGTCCGCTACTAATGTGTGTCCCTAATAAGACATAATATACGAACTTGTGCCTGTTGGATAATGTGTGTCCATCTTTGCAGAATTATTTCCAAATGGAAATGAATTACTACTTACGAATCGTTCATGGATGTACAATCGTCATCCTGATGATATGTGGTGTGCAGGATGAATACATAGCGGAGTAGAGCAGTTCCTGTAGTTTGCTAGGCGTTCCCTCAGTACATAGACGACACCAAAATTAAGTGTCCGTGTGTGAAATGTCATAACGTGAAATATTATCCAGAAGTAGAAGTGCATATCATTTGTACTCGTGGGGTTTCACGTCTAATTACTATCAGTGGACCGCACACGGAGAACTTGTGTCTTTAGCATCAGAGCCGGAGCCTTATGTTGAGCATTATATGCATACGGGACCTAATTTGGTTTCAGATAATCATGCATACGACGACGGGTGCGTGAACATGGTTTTCGACGCTGCGGGGCCTAGTTTCGTTCATGATGCACCTGAGGAGGCACCGAACGCCGATGCTGCCATTCATGGAGTTGCTGGAGAATGCAAGGACTCTATTGTATCCTGGTGTGAGGATCATTCACCGTTGGAGGTGGTTACAAGACTGTTGAGCATTCAGTCAATTTAACATATCGCAAGAATGCTACAACCGAGTGTTGGAGTTGATTATAAAGATCTTGCCGGCGGGTGCTAAGTTGCCTAAAGACTTCTACCGTCTAAGATGGTGAGATAGCTCTGGATGGGATACGATAAAATCGATTCCTGTCGCAATGGGTACATATTGTACTACAAAGACGACAAGGACACAGATGTGTGCAGATTTTGTGGTGCTGTCACTATAAGACAACTAGTACAAGAAGGTCTACCGGTGCAAGAAGACCGACCGATTTAATGCACTACTTGCCTTTAACGTCGCGGTTGCAAAGATTATTTATGGTGAAAGACGGCCGAAAATATGAGTTGGCACATGCGAACAGATTGAAGGAGTGTTGGATCACCCATCCGATGGAGAAGCGTGGAAGCACTTTGATCGAGTGTATCCCAATTTTGCTTCAGATCCGTGTAATGTCAGGTTGGGACTATCTTCTGACGGTTTTACTCCTTTTGGTCTTTCGGGATCCCAGTATTCGTGCTGGCCTGTGATTGTCACTCCATATAACCTACCACCTTGGATGTGTATGAAGACTCAGTACATGTTTCTAACCGTTATAATTCCTGGTCCGAACAATCCCAAGAGGAACATTGACGTGTACTTACAGCCTTTGATCGATGAGTTGAATCAGTTATGGAAGTAGGCGCTAACACGTACGTGTTTCCAGGAAGCAGAATTTTCAGATGAAGGCAACCCTTATGTGGACCATCAACGACTTTCCAGCCTATGGAATGTTCTGGATGGAGCACTCATGGTCGTCTCTCATGTCCGTATTGCATGGACCGTAGTAAGGCTTTTCGCTTGAAACACGGAGAAAAACCGTGCTTCTTTGATTGTCATCGGCAATTTCTGCCAAAAGATCATCCGTTCAGAAGGAACAGGAATGCATTCCGTGCCGGCGTTGTAGAGAAGGGTGATCCACCGCCAAGGTGGTGCGGAGCTACGATATGGGAGGAGGTTAAAGATTTTCCAAGTGCTATCGAAGATCCTACAACTGGGTACAAGTGCGATGGATTTGGTAGAGATCATAACTGGACAAAGAGGAGCATATTCTGGGATCTGTCTGGAGTACCAATCTGATCAGACATAATCTTGATGTCATGCATATTGAGAAGAATGTGTTTGATAACATAATTAATACTGTGATGGATGTAAAGGAAAAAACGAAAGACAATTCCAAGGCCAGGTTGGACTTAGAAGAAATATGCAAATGTCCTGCGTTGCATTTGATACAGCAGAATGGAAAACAGTTCCTGCCGAAGTCAATTTTCTCGCTGGACAAGGAGGATAAAGTGAGACTTTGTCGGTGGATCCAGGGCCTAAAATTTCCAGACAGATATGTGTTAAATCTGAAAGATGTGTCGATCCGAAGGAAAACAAATTGACGGGTATGAAGAGCCACGATTGTCACGTATTCATGGAGAGATTAATTCCGATTGCATTTCAGAAATTCTTACCGCAGGCAGTTTGGGATCCATTGACGGAGCTTAGCATATTCTTCAGGGATCTTTGTTCTAAGAAATTGCTCGTTGATCGTCTAGAAAAGCAAGAGAAGGACATTGCGGTAACACTATGCAAGCTAGAGAGGGTGTTTCCTCCTGGATTCTTCGACTCTATGGAGCATTTGCTGATTCATCTATCCTATGAGGCACGTGTTGGTGGACCCGTCGAATATCGATAGATGTACCTTCGAGCGACATTTGAATCACCTCCTGAAAGTAATGATACAATACTGAAGGTATTCAATGCTCCAGGAAAGCCATCGGGTAAGATGAAGAAGAGATATCTGAATGATGATGAGCCAAGGGCTGCTCAGGTGTATGTATTACTCAACTACGATGAGGAGGAAGTAGAGAAACTGGAGGGTAAGTAAATAATACGTCTATATTATTTTAATAGTGTTGAGAATGATACTATTACATTAATTGCACGATGTTTTTTCAGCATATTTAATGATGTGTGAGGTCAGGTAGGCCACATAACAGAAAAAGAACTAGAACAAGAAATGAGGCGTTATTTTCCATCATGGTTGAGTGCGTATGTAAGACTTGAGAACTCTGTAATTACCTTTCTGTATATGCACTTGCTTGAGAATGAGCTTAATTGCTTCTTTCGTGGTATTTAGGTCGATCGTCCATACGCAAGACTTGAGAATGTCTATTAGAACGCTAGCCAAGGGACCAATTTATGCTGGAAAAATATGGCCAAGCTACTGTGTTAATGGGTTTAGGTTCAAGTCAACAACTTGCCTGATCAGAGACAACATTGTGATCTGACTCCACCAAAAACAGCTGTCTGTGTATCAGATCTTCGAACTACAAAGATATGATGCGGCAACATTTCTATGGCGTGCTACGGAGATCGTGGAGCTGACATATAGTTATGTAATAGAGCCTGCTAAGATTGTGTTATTCAGGTGTGATTGGTTCGATCCGATTGAAGGTCAAGGTTGGAAAGTAGACAAGCACGGTCTTGTTGAATCTATCGGCGATATCAAGCCTATGAACCATTTGTCCTATCAAGTCAGGCTCAGCTCGTGTACTTCACAAGTTATCCTAAACGGGGAACAACAAGGTCGGACTGGTGGGCATATGCAAGACCAAAGCTAGAATACCTTTGAGGTTGACGATATAGCTTATCAACAGAATGAACTACCTTTTGTAACAAATATTATAGAAGTGGACACGACGGAAGTTCCTCATTACACATCTAATTGTGTAGAAGAAGTAGAATTATCTGAAGAGGAAGATGCAGATGAAAGTGAAGATGTAGAGGAGGAAGAAGAAGAAGAAGACGAAGATGAGCTAAACGAACTAGATGAATTTTCAGAAGAGGATTAAAATCTGTGATGTCTATTATATAAATATGTATTTTTAATAATAAATCTGTGACACTTTAGTGACACTTTTATCTGTGACCATGATATTTTTCAAAAATCTGTGATGTCTATCATATAAATATATTTTTGTTTTATTGTCATATGTTATTATCAGGTATGACTAGACCATCTGGACGACGTAAGGATTTTACATTAGCCAGTCCCGTCAGCCTCGACGTGGGGATGGAGAGGGCAGTTCCGTACCCTCATCCTCATCTCCGAGTACGCCATTGTACCGTTCTGTTCCCGGTCCATTACCGGGATAGGGCAGTTCCAGCAGGTTGCTGACTCCTCCCTCGTCGTCCAGCCTTCCTGATCCCGCGTCCAGTAGGTTGCCGACTCCTCCCTCGTCTGCCTTCCTGATCCCGTGTCCAGCATCCCTGATCCCCCGTCCAGCATTCCTCCTGTCGACTGTTCTATAGGGGAGCCGACGCCGAGCATATGGAGGACGGCGATCAGACTGATCCTGCCCAGGCAGGAGGTGAGAGCGACCCTCCATGCGCTCCCCGGACGAGACGCGTATGGAGATTTGGACGAACGGGCCTATAAGTAAGTTATATTAATATATATTTTCAAATGATTATATGTACATATATATTCATGAAAATTATTATTGTATAGATATCGGCCTTCTGTAGTACAGAGACAGCTGGGATATTTCTGAGGCAGAACTATGGTGGGGCTTGGATTAACTACTCAGATGCTTCCGCAGATAGGAAGGCCTTTTGGTTCGCCCACTTCAAGGTAAAAAATTTGTTTATTTTTAAATTTTAATAATCATTTGTGTATATTATACAACTTTTGTATTTTACTTCTTGTAGAGGACCTATTTCTATCCACCACCGGACGGCGAGGATCGAGGGCCAATTTTCTGCCATCGCAGCCAAGCTCATCCGTGATGCGATCGACGACCAGAAGCGTCGTAATCGCTCTGGAGGGCCGATCCAGGGTTGGATTACGCCAGAGCAGTGGACTGCGATGAAGGCTAGATTCAGCGAACGCAGTTACCAGGAGCGGTCTGAGAAGGCCAAGGTGGCGCGGTCGAGCGCCGGTAAGTGGTGTGGTCGCTCCATTCCGATGAGGAGCATTTTCGTCGTCTGGTACGTTTCCTATGACAGACATTAATTTATATATAGTTCGATAGAATGTTTAATACTAATAGATAAATATTTTAACAGGTAAAAAGGGTGAGGACCCGAACATGGTGACCGTCTTCCTGGTCACCCATCGGAGGGCTGGAGAGTTCATTGACGAGAGCGATGCAGGCATATGTACGTTCTATTCTTTATATTAATTTACTATAATTTAGAAAACAGGAAAATAGATATCAATATAGACTTTAGCAAACACTTACATGTTAGCAAACATGTTCTAGGCCGAGTTTGTTCGGCTACAGAAGGAGGCGGCTGCTGCTGCTGCTCCTGCTAGTGCGCAAGCAGAGGGAGGGGCTGGTACTTCCTTTCAGCCGCCTACAGATCTATCATCGGACGAGCTCTGGATGACCGTCGTTGGCGGTCTTCAGAAGGGTACGTACTACGGTACGGGATCCTACGGCACGTATTTGGCTTCGGAGTCATCCTGGGCCCCCTCTGTCAGTGTGCAGTCTCCGGCTATACAGGCATCGTCACGAGCTGAGAATGTTTGTCGTCAGATCGAGGAGCTGCGTCGCGAGTTGTAGCAGCAGATTTCTGATGCGGTCGAGCGACGATCCGACCCTCTGATCGTCACCGAACGATTTGATGCGATCGAGCGCAGTATACAGGAGCTGATGAGTCTGCATTAGGCTACAGCTGCCAGCTTGCAGACGCTCACCGAGTCTACGCAGCGCACAGAGCGTAGACAGGTCGAGCTGGAGGAATCGCAGAGGAGCATGTCTTCCTCACTCGCTCAGTATACTGAGAGGGTGGTGAGTACCCTTGCTGCGCATGGTGAGCGACTGCGAGAGCTGGAGCAGATACGTCTCCCGGTCCATCGACGGCGCCGACTCCAGACACTGCACTGCCTCCGGTGCCGACTCCAGACATTGCATTGCCTCTACTGCCCCTACGGTTAGCTCACCCAGGAGCAGTATGATTACATTCTATCCCAGTTGTACGGCAGGGGTCCGCAGTGATTTATTGGTTTTTTTTATGACTTGTATGTATTGGCCCTATGGGCAAATTGTTTATTCATATACTGTTGTTTATACACTTGGTGGAGACTTTTTATCATCTTCCATTTTTTTTCTCTATTGGATGTTTGTGAGGATGTGTGTCTGTGATATTTACTTTGCACTACCTCCTATTTTATTGTGATATTTACTTTGTGATATCTGCGACGGAGATGACAATATACCTACGTTGGGTTATAAGCGATGATCTGATATACAAAGGAGGTGCTGCCGAAATTTTAAAAAAAATATTGTGTATTTTTGTTATGATGTGTGTCTGTGTTTACAGTGAATGTGAAATGCAGTATTCGAACCATCGACAGTTTCGATTACTGTTGTATGTGTTATCTTGGATAGAAATAGCAGTTCAGGGTGCACTTCTGAGAGCTTCATTTTCACGTCCTTCACTTTCTTGGGACGTCGTAAAGGTTCTCGAGAAGGTAAAGGACGTGAAAGGAAGCTCTGAGAAGTGCACCCTGAACTATTACTCTTTCTATCCAAGATAAAACATAGAACAGTCAGCGAAACTGTCGATGGTTCGAACACTGCACTTCACACACTGTAAACACAGACACACAGCATAACAAAAATATCAATTATATTTTTTTAATTTTTTTATAATCTGCGACGTATAGCGACGTTCTGCGACGTACTACGATGGAACGTAGACGTCGCTATACGTCGCTAAATAGCGACGTAACGTCGCTAGACGTCACTAATATACGTCGCTAAACCTGTCGATAGCCGTCGCTAAGTTGCCCACGTGGCTGCCATGCCATGTCATCATATATAAAGTTTACAGCGTCGCAAGTGGTCGCTTTACGTTGCAATTTTGGCGACGTAGTGATACGTCGCTATCTGTCGCTAATTTTGCGACGTCTAGCGACAATGAACTCCGCGTCGCAAATAGCGACGTTCAGCGACTAAAGTGTCATCTACGACTTGCCTATAAGCGACGTCCGATTTTCGTCGCTAAATACGTCGCAAATTGGTTTTAGCAACGTATTTTCCTTATTTAGCGACGTCTCCTGACGTCGCTAAAATGGGTTATTTTAGTAGTGTAATATGAGTCAAACAGGGTTTTATAATGAAAAAGAAACTAATTTAAGTCATGAATGCAAGTCTAAGTCAAAACTAGGTCAATCTAGGTCAAACTGAGTCATACTGGATCATACCAGGTCACTGGAAGTCAATCCAAGTCAAACTAGGTCGAACGGGGTCAAAGGTTAACTTACAGTTGACTTTTGGTCAAAAAGTTGACTCTGGTCAACTCTTGTCAACACTGAGTCAACCCTGGGTCAACCCTAGGTCAAACTAGTCAAATGTTGACTAACAGTTGATTTCAATCAACTGGTCAACTCTGGTTTGGTTTTGGTCAAATCTAGTCGCTTAAAGGCTAAGTTTGACTCTCGATTGACTTTTGTTGACTTTTGGTCAAAATGGTCAACCGAAGTCAAAACTAGTCTAGGAGCACTATATTTGATCATTACCAACCAAGAAACCAAGTTCTAACCATATCTTAGGCTCTAAACTCAAATACCTTATTTCTAGGGAAAAAAAACCTACATTACCCTTTCCAAGGTAAATCCCGATACCTTGCCCAATACAAAGAAAACCCCGCTAATACCCAAGATACTAGCCTAGGCTCCTTAGGGTAGCTAGATACTATCCTATCTAAGGTTTACCTACCAAGAACTATAGGTTTCCTAGGTATCCAGTCCATCTTAGGTTGCATGTTATCTATCCTCATTACCTTACCCTTATCTCATTCCCACATCTCACTGAACACTCACACACACTTACTCCTCACTCACTCATATATGGTCACATATAGGTTCTCCTATAGGCTCACATATAGGCTAACACCTATAAGCTATTAGCTATATATATAGGCTCACTTATATACCCACTAAGCTCACACACACACACATAGGCATGTATATAGGACTGTTTGGGACTGATTTGAGGGTCCTTTAGGCTATCCTATTGGGCTGAAACAATGGGGCAATTAAGGTTAAATATAGGCTGAATATATAGGCTAAACAAAGGGGCTAATATGGCTGACACATGGTGTAAAACCCCTAAATTTCTACTATATTTTTTATTTATTAAATTTAGTACCGATTTAAAATTTTGTATTGTACGTCGCATAGTCGTATTGTACGTCGCGCACGAAATTTTATTTTTTGTAGTTGCCGTCGAGTGCGAATATGTGCGAGCGTACATATTTTAGAAAACATTTTTCTCTATTTTATTATACACTTTCAAAATACTATATATTCTTGCTATAAAAAGCCTTTTTGTTTCTAAAAGTTATTAATAATATAATTTATTCGTTCATACATATATTTCATAAATATGTTGCTAGATTATTTTAAATAAAAATGTAATTTCCTAGATTTATTAATATAAATATTTTATTATTTAAAAAGGTATTTAAAAATAATTATGATTTTCAAAATTATTAAAATTGATATTTTGAAAAATATTTTTGGAAGATATTGTGGCCATTTAAATTTTGATTTGAATTTTTGGATTTATTTAAATAGCTAAATAATTGAAATTTGATTTATTGATTTGATTTTAAACTATGGGTATTTAATTTGATTTAAATAAGATTTAATTGGATTGGATTTAGATTTGATTGATTTAATTTAATAAATTGATTTATCTAATTTGGGTTTAAACAATCCTAATCTTTATCCAATTGGGAATTTTCACATCCTATAAATAGGCAGGTACTCCTCCAACTTTTTATTATTCTTCCACAAATTTCCACAAAGTGTACGTGCCTCGTGTCGGTGTCCATCTCTTCCGTGTCAGCCGTGACGGCCTCGGGTCCGACCCCAGGTGTCTATCCAATAAGTTATTTGTTTACATGTACATTATCTCCTTCCCGTGTCGACAACCCCGACACCATATATCAAATTTCTACCTAATCTAAATCGCGGTCGTCCCAACAAAAACCGTCTCCTCCGTCCTTTTCAACCCCGCAGTAACTGTTCTCGACCACCTGCCGAATCCTTCGACCCCGAGCCCCCAACCACCTTCACCACCCGAGCACTCCGACCACCCCCCCCGCACAGACCCAACTCGCCCACACCCAGCACCTTCGACCACCAAACCTCCTACACCGCCAACCCCGGCAAAATTAGCACACACAACCTAGCTGCCACCGCGGCCACTGCCGCGACAGTCCCGCCTATACCATAATTATCGACCCACTCCGGCAAACACCACCGCCCGACCAGTCCACCGCACCCGAACAACCGAGCACGCTCGTCGCCACCAACAGAACACCACAAGAGAGAAAGAGAAATTAAAAACATGCGCACAGCCCTCATCTTTGCCGACGCCCGCCGTGGCCGCACGCCACCGGAGAACCGTCGCGTCCCTTTCTCCCGCTGCGCCGAGCCCAGCCCCCAAAACCCCTCACATCTCCAGCCGCCCCGCCGAGATCCACCTGGCCACGCTCGGTGGGTGCGCTCGGCGACCCCCACGACCTCCTCCGTCCCCGTGTCCGGCACGCTAGCCGCCGGCGTCCGATCTCGACTCCCGCTGACCTCGTAAACCCTTTGCCGCCGTCGCCGCCGACCCAGAGCTGCCACTTCCCGCACGGCGCCGACTGATTTCCTCCGTCGCACCTAAACCCTATCTCCGCGCGCCCTCCCCGATAGTTCCCCGGCCGAGCCCCAACGCCCGCCGACCTCCGGCCCTCTCCGCATCTCCTGTCGCCGCTCCTTGGCCGCCAGAAAACCCTACCGCCGTGCACCCTATCCCTCCGCTCCACTCCGAGCCTCAACCACCCGCTCCTCTCTCCCTCTTTCTCTTTCTCTCTCTCCTTGAACTTTCTTTTTCTTTTTTGGGACAGCAGCTGAGCTGCTACAACACTTTATTTTTTTTTTTGATTTGTTTTGTTTGTTATTGTTAGTTATTAATATTATTATTATTTTTGTTATATCGTCTCTTGTCTGATTGGAGGGGTTGTGTTTTTTTTGTATGTGTTTTTTACTTAATATTTTGTTTTATTGTAATGTATATAATTATGAGTAATACTTTAGTACTCTTGTTAGATTTTCTAAATACTGTAAATACTACTTCTTATTAGCATATCATTAGTTACCATTATAGTATTAAGATTTTTTATTATAAATTTTCTTTTAAAATGTATATATATGTGTAAGCTTCCAAAATTTTATTTGTAATAAAAAAATTACATATTTGCTGGTCTTGATTTCCAAATTAGATTTTTAAAATTATAAATATTACTTTATCTTTTATTATTTTTATAGCTTCTTGACCTTCAAAATAGTATTATAATATTCTCTATCTAGTTAAATTTTAGTTTTGACCTAAAACTAACTTTATGTAGTTTCAAATTATTTATTTAAAATATTTTAACTGGTAGAATCTATTTTAAACAAATATATTATAAATATTTTCAATAGTTGTTTATATGAATTACCTTCGAAATCCTTCTGTCCATGACCAATCCCGATATTCCTATTTCCTCTCCAATTCTACACATCATTAAATTCGTCGCTAACTAAACTGACCGTTCTGAACCCGATGCACCGATCTGTGCCACCGCCAGAAGTCACCTTGCATAGTTGTTGCACCGAAGTCGCAGCTTGTGCCACCTTGGTCATCGCAGCACACCAGGCGTCCTACCAGGCAAGACACCTTGCCATTTACTGTTTATTTATTTTAGCTCATATTCTATACATGTTCATTATTTTCTTATACAAAATAAACTGTGATACATGACTTAACTTGTTAGAACTTACTGTTCATTTTTCCTGCTATGTATTATTTTTCTTACACATTAAACCTAGATTTAAGGGACCACCTTTGTGTGTTGCATACATGGCCTTGACACGTTGTACCACGAAGTTGTGTGTCGCAAAGAATACGGAAGTGCGTGATTGGCTGGCCACCAGTACGTACAACCGTGCGATAGGAATAACCGCTAATAGATGTTGCATGCTAGTTTGACTTAGCGGTTATAGTGGTTTTGTGTTGTGGATACAACACAGTAGGCATTGGGCGGGGAGGACAATTCCTTAGCGTATGGGCTTCGATGCACTTCTCTTGTGACCCGGACTCTCCGCTGGAGATACGGGGTTGATGACCCATGATTACTGACGGCCACTGACGATTCTGCGGAATCATGCTCTTACTGATGGGGCCTCTGGTGCCCAAGGAGGACTACGCTGATCCTATTCAGCCAGGGCTCATGCGCAGGAAGGGTTGTTCTTAACTACATATTACTTAGAACGGTAAGCTACCATATCCGTTAGGTACGAGTACTTTTGGTTTGGGTACTTGTATCTGACCGTGGCTTGGAACAATAACTTGTCGCGGACTAGTTCGTCACATCTTGTCCTTGTTTGGTTGTAGGTGTGGCTTACTACTTCGATGAGAAGGTATTGAACCTTGTTGGGGTCCGAATACCATATTGGATTCATAGCATAGGAAGATACGTTACCGTGAATTAGTTTACCATCTCTGTCCTTGTTTGGTTGGGGGGATGGTACGCTCGTTCAGTAGGTGCGTATTGGAACATGTTATAATTCGATTTACTTATTTATTTGAGCAATATTTATTCAGTTTATATGGCATAAATTATGTATCTTGTTACGTCCCTCTGAGGACCGGGTTATCTCCCCAGGTGTGTGCTATTGTCTTTCGCAGGTGTTCTAGCTCTAGCCGTGTTCATCGCCATTCCTTCGAGGATGATTGCATTTGGATCGTCTTCGCTTCGCTCGCCATCATTTCATTTTTTATGTACTTTTCCTTATTCTGTTGGTAGTGGTTTTGTCTCCGCCCAACATATTGTATCAAGACAAATTTATTCTCATTATATGACATCTTCTATTCATTTATTTTGTGTGGATGAGATTAGTTATGGTTCTACTGCATTTTACAGCTTATGTATTTATACGAGGCTTCCATATATTGGAGTATACTTCGTATGAATACATCTGGCATGACTACGTTCCTAGTCCTACATATTTTGGGACTGGGGCGTTACATGTTTTTGTGGTGGCCCATGCAGGTCAAGATAAATTGTTTGGTTACTTTACCGTACCAAGCAAGCCTGCGTATAGGATTAGAAGTCTAGGATCTCATCCACATACTTGACCTCTTTCCTTGATTTTATCTACCGTTTGACTCATCAATTGCATCTTGCTTGCTTCCTTCCATCCCTATTCTTATCTTCCCCTTCGTGCTTGCTAGAGATTGACCCTACTAGTTAGTTGTCCCAAAACACCCTTAGAGTAATTCTTTAAGTTGGGTAGAATACCCCGACCTAACACACCCTTGACCATTAAGGTAATACCAATAGTATTATCTAGACCATAGAGACTAGAACCCATTAGGTCAACCAAGCCTTGATAAATAAAACCGTAGAAAGATGGAATAGGAATAAACAAAGACTTAGATCCTTATGACTCTTAGACTATTCATAATTGATTTTATTCATCTACCATCGTACCTATATTTTTACTATCTAAACTAATGATGCTAATGTAGCATAGTTTTTGCAAGCTTATCTTTTTATCGAGCTTGATTCAAGACATATGTTATTGGAAGAGCTCCCACTAACATGTTGTCTAATCAGAACCGGTGCATAATGGTCTGATCAACCAAGTGCACTTTGGTTCGCTTTTGCCTATTATTCTACGTGGATGGGGATATACTTAAACTTGTCCTCTAGAGTTCCATCCGCGACTGCCTTGGAAACTCCTTTAAAATTTTCGATCGTCTTTGAATCACGTATTCGTATTCGATAACGCTTCCTTCGAACTCCTTATTGCTTTCGCCTTCACCTATTTTAGAAGGATGAAGGTGTTATACTAGCACTTCCTCTAGCTATCCTATCACCTATGACCATTATCACTCGATGTTGCCATATCTTTGTCTTGAACTACTCGACATTTCCCTCGACCCAAAATCCACAATCTTGACTTTCTAATCACTTGAATTTAAGAAGTGATTACGATCGTCTCTTAAGCATATCCTCAACCTAGACTACGATCATATAAACTTCTTTAAACCCTTCTATTTACCGTTGTGCCTTCTCACCCCCCTACTAATTCTTAATTTCGAGGACAAATTCCTTTAAGTTGGGTAGGATGTAAAACCCCTAAATTTCTACTATATTTTTTTATTTATTAAATTTAGTACCGATTTAAAATTTTATATTGTACGTCGCATAGTCGTATTGTACGTCGCGCACAAATTTTATTTTTTGTAGTTGCTCGTCGAGTGCGAATATGTGCGAGCGTACATATTTTAGAAAAATAATTTTCTCTATTTTATTATACACTTTCAAAATATTATATATTCTTGCTATAAAATGCCTTTTTGTTTCTAAAAGTTATTAATAATAATATATTCGTTCATACATATATTTCATAAATATGTTGCTAGATTATTTTAAATAAAAATATAATTTCCTAGATTTATTAATAAAATATTTTATTATTTAAAAAGGTATTTAAAAATAATTATAATTTTCGAAATTATTAAAATTGATATTTTGAAAAATATTTTGGAAGATATTGTGGCCATTTAAATTTTGATTTGAATTTTTGGATTTATTTAAATAGCTAAATAATTGAAATTTGATTTATTGATTTGATTTTAAACTAAGGGTATTTAATTTGATTTAAATAAGATTTAATTGGATTGGATTTATATTTGATTGATTTAATTTAATAAATTAATTTATCTAATTTGGGTTTAAACAATCCTAATCTTTATCCAATTGAAAATTTCCACATCCTATAAATAGGCAGGTACTCCTCCAACTTTTCATTATCTTCCACAATTTCCACAAAAGTGTACATGCCTCGTGTCGGTGTCCATCTCTTCTGTGTCAGCCGTGACGGCCTCGGGTCCGACCCCAGGTGTCTATCCAATAAGTTCTTTGTTTACATGTACATTATCTCCTTTCCGTATCGTCAACCCCGACACCATATATCAAATTTCTACCTAATCTAAACCGCGGTCGTCCCAACAAAAACCCGTCTCCTCCCTCCCTTTCAACCCCGCAGCAACTATTCTCGACCACCCGTCGAATCCTTCGACCCCGGTAGCCCTCCAACCACCTTCACCACCTGAGCACTCCGACCACTCGCCACCCGCATAGACCCAACTCGCCCACACCTAGCACCTTCGACCACTAAACCCCCTGCAGCGCCAACCCCGGCAAAATCAGCACACACAACCTAGCCGCCACCGCGGCCACTGTCGCGGCAGCCCCGCCTATACCATAATCATCGACCCACTCCGGCAAACACCACCGCCCGACCAGTCCACTGCACCCGAACAACCGAGCACCGCTCGTCGCCACCAACAGAACACCACAAGAGAGAAAGGGAAATTAAAAACACGCGCACAGCCCTCAACTTTGTCGACGCCCGCGTGGCCGCACGCCACCGGAGAACCGTCGCGCCCCTTTCTCCCTGCGCCGAGCCCAGCCCCCAAAACCCCTCATCTCCAGCCGCCCCATCGGGATCCACCCGGCCGGCGCTCGTGGGCGCTCGGCGACCCCCACGACCTCCCTCGTCCCCGTGTCCAGCGCTAGCCGCCGGCGTCCGATCTCGACTCCCGCTGAACTCGCAAACCCTTTGCCGCCGTCGCCGCCGACCCGGAGCTGCCACTCCGCCTGGCGCGACTGATTTCCTCCGTCGCGCCTAAACCCTATCTTCGCGCCGCCTCCTCGATAGTTCCCGGCCGAGCCCCAACGCCCGCCGACCTCCGGCCTTCTCCGCATCTCCTGTCGCCGCTCCCTTGGCCGCCCGAAAACCCCACCGCCGTGTGCCCTATCCCTCCGCTCCACTCCGAGCCTCAACCACCCGCTCCTCTCTCCCTCTTTCTCTTCCTCTCTCTCTCCTTGAACTTTCTTTTTCTTTTTTGGGACAGCAGCTGAGCTGCTGCTACACTTTATTTTTTTTTTTGATTTGCTTTGTTTGTTATTGTTAGTTATTATATATTATTTTTTTGCTTATATCTTCTCTTGTCTGATTGGAGTGGTTGTTTTTTTTGTATGTGTTATTTTACTTAATATTTTGTTTTATTGTAATGTACATAATTATGAGTAATACTTTAGTACTCTTGTTAGATTTTCTAAATACTGTAAATAACTGCTTCTTATTAGTATATCATTAGTTACCATTATAGTATTAAGATTTTCATTATTATAATTTTTATTTTAAAATGTATATATATGTATAAGCTTCTAAAATTTTATTTGTAATAAAAAAATTATAGTATTGCTGGTCTTGATTTCCAAATTAGATTTTTTAAAATCGTAAAATATTATTTTATTTTCTATTATTTTTATAGCTTCTTGACCTTCAAAATAGTATTATAATATTCTCTATCTAGTTCAATTTTAGTTTTGACCCAAAACTAACTTTATGTAGTTTCAAATTATTTATTTAAAATATTTTAACTGGTAGAATATATTTTAAACAATATATTATAAATATTTTCAATAGTTGTTTATATGAATTACCTTCGAAATCCTTCTGTCCATGACCAATCCCGATTCCTATTTTCTCTCCAATTCTACACTTCATTAAATTCGTCCCGAACCAAACTGACCGTTCTGAACCCGATACACCGATCTGTGCCACCGCCAAAAGTCACCTTGCATAGTTGTTGCACCGAAGTTGCAGCTTGTGCCACCTTGATCATCGCAGCACACCAGACGTCCTACCAGGCACACCTTGCCATTTACTGTTTATTTATTTTAGCTCATATTCCATGCATGTTTATTATTTTCTTATACAAAAAAACTGTGATACATGGCTTAACTTGTTAGAACTTACTGTTCATTTTTCCTGCTATGTATTATTTTTCTTACGCATTAAACCTAGATTTAAGGGACCACCTTTGTGTGTTGCATATATGGCCTTGACACGTTGTACCACGAAGTTGTGTGTCGCATGTAGAATACGGAAGTGCATGATTGGCTGGCCACCAGTACGTACAAGCCGTGCGATTGGAATAACCTCTAATAGATGTTGCATGCTAGTTTGACTTAGCGGTTATAGTGGTTTTGTGTTGTGGATACAACACAGTAGGCATTGGGCGGGGAGGATAATTCCTTAGCGTATGGGCTTCGATGCACTTTCCTTGTGACCCGGACTCTCCGCTGGAGATACGTGGTTGATGACCCATGATTACTGACGGCCACTGACGATTCTGCGGAACGTCATGCTCTTACTGATGGGGCCTCTGGTGCCCAAGGGGGACTACGCCGATCTATTTAGCCAGGGCTCATGCGCAGGAAGGGTTGTTCTTAACTACATATCACTTAGAACGGTAAGCTACCATATCGTTAGGTACGAGTACTTTTGGTTTGGGTACTTGTATCTGACCGTGGCATGGAATAATAACTTGTCGCGGACTAGTTCGTCACATCTTGTCCTTGTTTGGTTGTAGGTGTGGCTTACTACTTCGATGAGAAGGTATTGAACCTTGTTGGGATCCGGATACCATATTGGATTCATAGCATGGGAAGATACGTTACCGTGAATTAGTTTACTATCTCCTGTCATTTTTTGGTTGGGGGGATGGTACGCTCGTTCAGTAGGTGCGTATTGGAACATGTTATAATTCGATTTACTTATTTATTTGAGCAATATTTATTCAATTTATATGGCATGATATTATGTGTCTTGTTACATCCCTCTGAGGACCGGGTTATCTCCCCAGGTGTGTGCTATTGTCTTTCGCAGGTGTTCTAGCTCAAGCCGTGTTCATCGCCATTCCTTCGAGGATGATTGCATTTGGATCGTCTTCGCTTCGCTCGCCATCATTTCATTTTCTATGTACTTTTCCTTATTCTGTTGGTAGTGGATTTGTCTCCGCCCAATATATTGTATCAAGACAAATTTATTCTCATTATATGACTTCTTCTATTCATTTATTTTGTGTGGATGAGATTAGTTATGGTTCTACTGCATTTTACAGCTTATGTATTTATACGAGGCTTCCATATATTGGAGTATACTTCATATAAATACAGCTGGCATGTCTATGTTCCTAGTCCTACGTATTTTAGGACTGGAGCATTACACATGGTGTCCATGTGGGGGCTGATATGGGCTTAGATAGGCTGCTTAAGGCTGTCCATAAATGGACTGGATGGGAAGAGCCAAGTGCTAAATTTGGGACAGCATATATGGGGCTAACAAAGATTGGTATGGACAGCCATGGGCATGGTTAAGGACTGCTATGTAGGGTTGTACTAGGGTTGGTTTACTGTTTTGATGGTGGTGGATGTGGGCTGAAACAAGGCTGGGTTGGGGCTGTTTTGGACTGGGTTGAGGGTGCTACTAAGGCTGGAATGTAGGGACAGTTAAGGATTTGTTTGGGTTGCTAATAGGCTGAATTCTAAGACTGAATTGGACTGAATAAAGGACTGTTATAGGACTGTTAAATGCTGATATGGGAGGGCTGAATGTAGGGCCACTAAGTGGCTGTCAACATGGGGTGCCCACTCCCCCAAACTGCTGCCAAAGCTGCTGTTTACAACAGCAATCCCCCATTTTTCAAAATCAAACCCCCCTCTCTATCCCTCTATCACTCTCTCATTCCATTCTCTATATCCCTCTAATCTCTCACCCTCTCTAAATCACCCTCTAACCTCTCACATAACAAACATACACCACTCTCAAACATTTTCTCAAACACCTCCCATGCATAAACTCACACATACACACCCAATCCAACATTCCCTCTCCTTGGCCGAACCCCACATACTTGAGCACAAATGAATACACATGACACACCATTTAACACATGTATATATAAGCCACAAATATATATATATATATATATATATATATATAATATATATATATATATATATATATATATATATATATATATATATATATATATATATATATATATAGAGAGAGAGAGAGAGAGAATATATATATATAACCAATATATACATATGTAGGTAAATATATACCATATGATACTTAAAGAACACATTTCTAAACAAGTAAAAATCTGGGATTTAATCTCTAATAAATCATTCAAACAATATATATAAATCTACGTGTGTCCAAATAGGGATTTCCCACTAGGACACAAACCTACACATAGGACACACCTAAAAGTCTCCAAAAGGACACGAAATGGACACAAATGGAGACACAACCATGGGGGTCATTCCTACGGGTTCAAAATAATCTTATATGCATGTTGGGGTGGATTAGAGGATAGATTATACCTTCCGGGAGAGAGATTCAAAGGAAAAAGCCTTCCGACTCGACACCGAATAACATAATGGAGATTCCTCCCAAACTTGGCTAGCACCTTCTAACCATAGAGTAGAGGAGAAATGAAGAAGATTTGGTGGAAGAAGGGGTTGATTTAGAGATGAAATCAATGGAGATTCCTCTCTAAATTAATTTGGGGAAGAACAAGAGAGAGAGAAGTGGATGAGAACAAATGCATGAAGAAGTGACTCACTCCTTATCCCCCCATAGGTGGCTGCCTAAAAAGGGTGAGGTGTGCCCATTAGAAAAGTCCAAAATGTCCCCACTTGACCTATTTGTTTTAAATTAAGAATGGGTTAAAGGTTGAGGTCAAATTAGTCTAGTTTTAAGTCTCTAATTAAACTAAACCTATTCAAATTTAATTAGTCTAACCACTAACTAAAATTAATATCATGTGGGCCATGCCTAACTAATGTGTGGGTCTACTAGCGTCAAAACTATCCCGGGTCCTCGTTTCAAGTCGGATTGAGCCGAAATTCGAGCCCGACTCAAATAACCCCAAAATAATATCATAAATAAATAAATAATTCCAAAATAATTCTAAAATGAAAAATGACAAAAATATCCCTATTTCTGAAAACTGGGGTGGCAAATCTTTCCATCTTAAAAAATTTCGTCCTCGAAATTAAAACCAAACAATAGTAAATTATCAAATTCACAAGTCATGGCTAAAAATTTAAAATAGTTTAAAATATCAAAAATCAAACCATAATTAAATGACTAAAATTATGAAATTTAAAATTACTCTCAAATAGAAACTGGGTGCTATAAGTCTATCCACCTTAAAAGAATCATCCTCAAAATTAAAACAAAATAAACACATAAAAATCATGCAAATCGATAATCGTATGCGTCTGTCCAATCATCATGATACTCAGAATCTCCATCATACTAGTGAGCAAGGCTACGATAATCACAGAGTCCTCAACTACGGTACATACCTCTAGAATTATGGTATTTAAAATTTTCGTATTACCGCTAGCTTGGCAGCAAAAACCTTAAATTCCTACACCCGAGAAATACGTCCATAATCCGACTATATGTCCTCACTCTGCCTGCTAGCATGACCCTAGAGGATTCTAAAATCTCATAATCGAGGCGACCTAGCCCATACGACTTATCTCAGAAGAATATCACATCACAAGAACAATTTTCATCCTACGATCAAGAATAGATAGAATCGAATTTTAAGACAGTTTATAAGAAGGCAAATCGGAAAAGAGATTCGAAATATTGGAACCTGCTATCTGCTCTGCTACTGCCTGAGTGGGCTCAACTGTCATGGCGAAAGCTCGCCCCTGCTGACCTCCTCTAGCCTGTTGTACCCTATCCTGACCTGCCTGTCTGGCTGCATGGACAACAGTTCTTCACCTGGTGGTCTGGAGCTCCACAGAATAAACAAACTCCTAGCTTCATCCTACAAGCCTCTTGGATGTGCCCCATCTTCTTACAGAAGGCACACTGGATGGCCTGCCTCTGGCCCTGTCCCTGGTGCTGTTGGGTACGCGTTGGTGCCTGCTGAAACTGCAACTGAGGTTGCTGCTGCTGAATCTGCCTCTGCTGGAAATGAGGGCGCTTCGTCGGCCCCACTCGAGCTCGCTCCTAGAACGTCACTATCCCTCTTCGGCTTGAGGCCAAAGTCCTCCTCTGTAATCTGTGCCTCCATCAGGATCTGCTCGAAGGTCGCATCACGTTGCCCAGAGGTACGAGTGCGTACGGCATGGATAAGACCCCTCCGGAACTTGCGGGCCTTGTACCCCTCATCCTGGATCAGACTAGGTGCAAACCTGCTCAGGCAGAAGAACTCCGCTGCATACTCGTCCACCGACGAGTTCCCCTGCTCCAAAGGGACGAACTGGGCCTCCAGAGCTGTCAAGGACACATCTGGGTAGAACTTCTCCTTAAAGAGCTTCCTGAAGTCCTTCCAAGACAAACCCTTCACTGATGTACGCGGATCCGTGCGGTACCAAGTTAGCACTATATCAAAAAACTGGCTTGCTGCAGACATCACCCAAAGTCCTCTTAGAACCTCTGCCAACTCTAGATTCCGCTGGACATCCTCCAACCAGTCGTCCGCATATAGGATACCCTCGGTACCCTTGAACTCCCTCGGTCTCATCTTCCTAAAGTCTAGGTGCGTACCGGGCCTTCCTTGACCCTGCTGCTGAACTGATGCTCCCTAAACTACACCCGGTGCACCCCTCTCTACTGCTGCCATCGCTAGCTGATGGAAGTTCTCTATGCTCTATCGTAACAGCTCTGCCTGAGCGCTCTGGTTCTGTAACATCTGCTGCAGAAGGACCATCATCCCCTGAGTATCTGTCGGTAGCGGAGGCGGTTGTGAAAGAATATCTGGGATGACTATGGACGGTCCCGCTGCTGGAGGTGGAAGACCTCCTAGAACAGTCGCTGCTACTCCCACCTGAAGGGCAGGAACTGAGGTGGCAGCTCCCTCAACTGCAGCTCCCTCAGCCGGAGGGGGAAGACCTCCTGGAACTGTCGCTGCTACTCCTACCTGAAGGGCAGGAACTGAGGCTACTGCCTCTCGACTGCTACTCCCGTAGCCGAAGGTGGTAGTCCTACTGGATCGGACCTCTTTGGAACTGTACTAGGCCCTGCTGCTCGAGAACGAGTCACTGTCATCCTGAAGACGAATTGAACCCAAGAGATCAATATGGCACAAGATAAGATATTATCAAAGGAGGACAATTGAATTCAAATGCAAGAAGAGTTGTCATGATAATCAAAAGATCAGAATTTTTCTAAAATGATTGAGTAACTCCTATCATACCCTAGATCCTACGTCCTAGTCGCAGGCTCGTAATTAGCACTCTAAGTCGAGCACAATTACGAGATCGCACTAATTGCGATACTGACCTGTATGGGCCACCACAAAAATGTGTCATGACCCGCACCCTGATTAGGGACACGAGTACGTGGTTACGTCCAGCCTACGCCGCAGCATCGGCGGTAGAACGCTGTCTAGGTCATCTATAAATACTACAACTAAACAGATAAAGGTACCTGTACATTATATACACTCCGAAGGGAGGTGACATAGCAATACAGTCTTAATCACAAAAGCAAACTAGGATAGATAGCACGAAAGGAAATATGATAGATGAAAGCAGAAATAAGTCCAAGATCCACACAAGTCCAAAGCTATACACAAACAACCCGAGTCATATAAATATAATATAAAATGCTACAAACTGAAGGTACTAGCTGGCTTGCAGGCCAGACAAACCTAACTAAGCTACTCTACTCAGGGTGAGCAAAGTCTAGTGGCTCTACTAACAACAGGCCAGGCAAACCTAACTAACTATACTACTCAGGGTAAGCAAAGTCTAGTGGCTCTACTAACAAGCCACAGTACGGGTCTACTCCATCAGACTCGACCCCATAATAGGTCGGGCAATCTGTCTCAGAATCATCTGTAATATCAACGGTATCCTATCAAAAAAATGAGCAAGTACAAACACCAATAGCAGTTCCATATGAATTGACAAATTCTATAAGAGACAGTGTAATAAAATACAAGACAAAATCATCAGGAAACATATATCAAGGTGTGAGTACTGAGAAGGACGATAATGCATATATATAGGACGACTTGGGAACTATTCAAAAACTGAGTTACAGCCCCTAAACCAAACAAGGATTGGGGCTGTAACCCTTCTTTCGAACAGAACTTAGTCTCCAATAATAATATAAAAGATGCCTTGAATTATTAGTGTGTTATGTGATCGACTTAGGAAAATATGCCCAGGCTTTCCATCCGACCGGCTATGAACAATGTATACAATAGAACGGTAAGGCCGGTCACCATGGAAAGCTATGAACAATGTAGGGTAAGGCATTACCCGTCATGAGGCGAGGGTATAGCTATGAACCATATGTACAATAGAACAATATGGAAATTTTGATCACACAACCACTAATAACTTCCCCATCCCCGAATAACATAATGGATCTGGACATGACACGTCATGACACGGGATTCCATAAGAGGGTAGCAAGTCCCCTTTTGAAATTGGTGTCTATACCAATACAAGGAAATAAGACAGAATATCTACCAATATACCATAAAAATCTAGGAACAACATCCCATGTCATGATCCAACATATACTAGTCCGTGAACTATCGTGTCTGGAATCGAGTAAGACACTACAACTGAATCGGATATAGCAGATATCAAGACAATGAAAACTATCAGTGAATGTACTCACTTATGGTCCTGAGCTGATAAAGTGAACAGACGCTCAGAGTAATCACAGACCTAAAATAAGATACTATGAGTCAAACAGGGTTTTATAATAAAAATGAAACTAATTTAAGTCATGAATACAAGTCTAAGTCAAAACTAGGTCAATCTAGATCAAACTGAATTATACTGGGTCATACCAGGTTACTGGAAGTCAATCCAAGTTAAACTAGGTCGAACAGGGTCAAAGGTTGACTTACAGTTGACTTTTGGTCAAAAAGTCAACTCTGGTCAACTTTGGTCAACACTGAGTCAACCCTGGGTCAACCCTAGGTCAAACTAGTCAAATGTTGACTAACAGTTGATTTCCAGTCAACTGGTCAACTCTGGTTTAGTTTTGGTCAAATTTAGTCGCACAAAGGCTAAGTTTGACTCTCGGTTGACTTTTGTTGACTTTTGGTCAAAATGGTCAACCGAAGTCAAAACTAGTCTAGGAGCACTATATTTGATCATCACCAACCAAGGGAACCAAGTTCTAACTATATCTTAGGCTCTAAACTCAAATACCCTATTTCTAGGGAAAAAAAACCTACATTACCCTTTCCAAGGTAAATTCCGATACCTTGCCCAACATAGAAAACTCTGCTGTAATGCCTGTGGTTCGTATTACGTATTTCTGGAATACGTGTACGTATTTATTCTTATATTGCATGATTTCCTGGCCTAGCTTTTCCTTCTTGGCTTGGTTTATTTCCTTGGGCTGGTTTGACTTGGCTTGGTTTTGATTGGGTTCATGATGAACCCAAGGTGAACCTCTACCTACCACCACTATTTGTATTTATTAGCCTTCTTCATTCTCTCTCTTCATTAATCATCTTCTTCTTCCTCATTTACTTCCTTACCAGAGAGAGAGAGAGAGAGGTCTAGGCAAGTGCAACTTGCTTCATGGAGGAACTCAACTTTTATTACTTTATTCTCTTCCTTACTACATTCTAAAGCACTTTTGTACTTGACATTTCTAATTTTCATGGCTAGATTCTTGTAGATCTAAGTTTATTTCATTTTCGGATTTTTTGGGTTTTGATCTACTTAATCTTGTTATTTCCGAGTTTTGAGGGTTCCATGTTGTAGAGCATTTCATTTGCCCCATTTTGACCTATGAAAGTTCGAATTTGGACTTCGGATGAAGATTTCATGGAGCTTGGAAGCAAGAATTCTTGGTGTTCTTCTTCGGAAGCTTGGAAAAGAAGAACAGTGCTAGACTTGACCGCATGACACTTCATACGGCAAGTGATTCCGAGCCGCATGAGCTTTCATACGACAGTTCTGGCCGCATGGGCTTGACTTGACCGCATGACACTTCATGCGGCAAGTGACTCAGCCGCATGGGACTCTAAGCCGCATAGGACTGGATCCCTTCTTGGCCGCATGAACTTTTCCCCGCGAGCCGCATAGACCAGTTCCCCGCTAGCCGCATGTGCCCCTACCCCGAGAGCCGTATGAGTCCAATTCATCCTGGCCGCATGGAACCTCCCTTCCCGCTTGCCGTATGGGAGCTAGTCCTACTCCCAGCCGCATAGGTTTCTGCCCCTTCAGCCGCATGCGCACCCGTTCTCCGCCAGCCGCATGAACCCCATCTCAACACTTCCCAGCCGCATGGACCCGAATTCCTTCTTAGCCGCATGGGCTGTTCTCACCCAGCCGCATGAGATTATTTCTGGCCGCATATGACTTAGCCGTATGGCTCTTCTATAGCCCTGTATATTGATATTTTATTAGATATTTTACGTCTATTTTATATTCTTACGCCTTTTGTCCTGAACTTGAAAATCATGATTTCATTAATTGTTTGGAATTGATAATTGAGCATGACGTGATAGTGACCCATAGTGGTGCACTCCTGACATAATAACCTGATATGACCTGATAGTGGCCCGTCGTGGCACACTCCTGACTAGTACACTTGACATGATAACCTGACATATATCTGATAAGCTGTTGCGACGGCAACCTGACATGACATGACCTGTATAATTAATCCTGGACACCGTGGGCGATTGTGCTTGTACAATTAATCCAGTCCTGTCTTGCATCATGTCTAGGAGGGGACTCCTGAGTACCACGGTCAGGAGTACCCATTGAAATGGACTAAGGCTAATAACTAGATTAATACATTAGTCATGAAGAGATCTCACAGCTACAGGCAATCCCGTTACCTGGGCACGCCTTGGGATCTGTAGCCTGCCGTCGAGTATGGCACATTTCCAGCACACTGCCATGTGTTGCACCCTTCAAGCTACCTAAGGGTACATTCGTTTCCTGGATGATGTACCCACCTGAATTCAACTCTAATTCTTTTAACCCGGGTAACCTGGATGGACTGCAGGGCCTGTGGCTGTGGAAGATTCTCACTGCATCTTGCTAGTAATTAGGCCTGTGATAACCCTAGTTAGTTAAAGTATCAAGCTGTAGTTCTTGCTTGGCCGTGAAATGATTGGATGGAGTCTAACCAGTCTAGTCTTGCCCTGATCCTGTTCCAGATTATTGAATGACCAGAATGCTTGTATTTATTTTACTGATAAATGGTGAGAATTCTAAGTTTTGTTCAGACGAAGGGTTACAACCCCGGTCCTTGTTTGGTTAACGGGTTGTAACCTGGTTATCTGAATAATTCCATGGTTATCTCGTCGTATATCATCCTGATGTATTTTTTTAATTCCAGTTCTTACCTTTATTTATAATTATGCTGATTGCTGGTTTTAGTTCCTAAGTGAAGCTTCCTTTGTGGCACTTGCTCTTTCTGGGGTCTGACCCAGCTGGTTTTGTGTGGCCAAATTTTGGAGCAGCTCCAGAGGATCTACCGACCTTCCAGCCAGATGGTGGCCACTAGACAGAACCCTGGCAACGAGTGGGTTATTTTTGGCTCCCCCACTCTATTATAAAATATTCTTTTGAGGCATTTAGCCGACGAGCACCTGTTTAGCTCGATTGCATTTACTTACTGTCTGCCTACGGGCTGTAACATGATTGACAGATCCTAAGGTTGATCATGTATGACTAAACTCTTGCTAGTCCTGACATTTTATAACGACTAGCTTCATGATCAGCTGAATATGTAATATTTGGGACGCCTTACTATTGTATATTTAATGATCATACATCTTGTAACTTTTACTTACTTGCTTGTGATTGAGACAATAGGCTTGTTCATGACCTTAAAAGACTGCTGGCTTGTAGTTAAACCCTCATGTATCTAGACAGCCGTGACCGTATAGCGAGATGGATCCCATTTCATATACGTAGCTGGCTATGTCTGCCCCCGCTCTCCAGTATTCTGGTTCTGGGGCGTGACATGGTTTAAGTGGTGGCCCATGCAGGTCTTGTAAATTAAGATATGTGAGGGTTTACCGAATAGATGTCTCAATCAGTATTCGCCCTTGATCTCTGCTCATATCTTCTGAATCCCTGGATTCTTGTCCTGATCATATGCTTGTATCGTTGATCTGTCCTGGTCTTTCCTTATTGTTCTCCATGTCATCTTCCCTCAGCGACATCTTTCCTGGACCTGCCGGTCAGCAAGGCGGAGCACTTCCCGCGGACCAGCAGCAACCTGGAGATCAAGCCCAGCATTCCGGAGTAGCCTCCAGAGTCGTGCCATCTGATGGAGAGCCACCAGTCCAGCCAGTTCAGCCTGCCGAGCCTGATGATGGCACTTTGGTTGGACTCGTCAGGACCTTGATAGCTTCCCAAGACCGGCGTGGAGATGCCTTGCACCAGGCAGTGACGGATGCTTTGACCAGAGGAGGTCATCAGGGTAACAGCGCGGCCAACAGCTTCAAGCACTTGAACCCTCCCTTCTTCGATGGTAGTGAAGATGCTATCGCCGCAGATGCATGGCTTCAGGACACAGAGGTGATTCTAGAAGCAGCCAGGACCCCAGAGAACGAGAAGGTAGCCGTGGTACGCCTGCAGTTGCTAGATCTTGCCCGCAGCTGGTGGGCAGCACAGGCCGTTGGATTAGTAGCACCCATTGCTTGGGCGGTGTTCAAAGAGAGATTCCAGACCAAGTATTTCGATGCCGTGGCTCGGTATGATCTGCAGACGAGGTTTACTAATCTGAAGCAAGGAGGCAGGACGGTCGACGAATATGCGGCCGAGTTTTCCAGACTCAGTCGGTTTGCTCCCACTTTGGTGGCAACCGAGTATGATAGAGCCCAGTGATTCCAGCAGGGACTTCACCTGGAGATCTTGTTGGCAGTTGAGCAGTTTGAGCATCAGACTTTTGATGCAGTCTTGAGAGCAGCCCGGAGGCATGAGTATACCTCCCAGAGGATTGTGGATAGGACCGGAGGTCGGAAGAGATCTCACGGCCAGATGAATCAGTCTTCAGCACCAGTCCTGGCAGCCAGGGCTTTGACTATTGGAGCTCCGAGGCGGGCGGCCTCAGTGACATCGATTCAGCATTCTACTCCGACGCACCCTCAGCAGCAGAAGCAGAAGCAATCTTCCGCAGTGGGATGTTCTCATTGTGGAAAGCCAGGCCATGTAGTGGCAGAGTGTCGTAGGGCACAGGGATTGTGTCTGGCTTGTGGAGCACCAGACCATAGGGTTGGATCCTGCCCGAATAGGGGTGGTTCATCATCGTCCAACCTTTCTAGCTCTTCGGTGAGAGGACCAGTTCCAGTCCAGCAGCAGCAGTAGTATCCATTGCCGAGGCCCTTGTCGCCTCAGTCCCAGATGTTCCAGCAGCAGAACCCCCAGCAGCATGTTCAAGCCCAGGCCCAGAGTCAGAATACGCAGCGAGGATTTCAGCAGAGGGGACCAACACCCCGAGGGCATGGTCAGGCTATGGTGATGACCGCAGAGGAAGGATTAGCACCAGGAGAGGTAGTGGCAGGTACTATTCTCGTCAACCTCCTTTCCAGCTTCAGCTTTATTTGATTCTGGTGCATCGCATTCTTTTATGTCTGTACGATTCGCGACACGGATAGGACTGCAGCCCGAGTCATTATCAGTAAGGCTTAATATACTTACTGGTAACGGACTTGTGGGAGTCGATAGGGTGTTTTCCTCGTGTCGGATCGTAGTTAGCGGTAAGAAATTTCCCGCTAGATTGATAGAGTTCCCGATGGCCGATTATGATGTGGTCTTAGGGATGGATTGGTTGAGAAACCAGTATGCTAGAATAGACTGCCATATCGGCAGGGTTGTTTTAGCATTCCAGGAGAGCCAGAGTTTTTATTTTCCAGAGGCACAGTTGAGCCTTCTTTCCCAGTGTTGCGGATGGCAGTAGCAGCAGTTCAGTTACCCAGGATAGTGGATGAGTTCCCAGATGTTTTCCCAGAAGAGCTTTCAGGTATGCCTCCGGAGCGGGAGATCGAGTTTACTATAGACTTGATTCCCGGGACAGCCCCAGTGTCAGAGAGAGTCTACAGGATGGCGCCGTCAGAATTAGAGATATTGTACAAGATGATTAAAGAACTTCGAGCCAAGGGATTCATTCGTGCTAGTGGATCGCCTTGGGGAGCCCCGATGCTTCTTGTAAAAAAGAAGGATGGTACGTGCAGGTTATGTGTTGATTATCGTACCTTGAATTCAGTGACAATCAAGAACAGATACCCTCTTCCGAGGATAGATGACTTGTTTGATCAACTCAAAGGGGCAGCAGTATTCTCGAAGATCGACTTGCGCTCAGGATATCATCAGATCAGAGTCAGAGAGCAGGACATTCCGAAAACAGCTTTTAGATCGAGATATGGGCATTGGGAGTTCCTTGTTATGCCTTTTAGAGCAACCAATGCGCCGGCAGTATTCATGGACCTCATGAATCGCATCTTCATGCCTTACTTAGATCAGTTTGTGATTATGTTCTTGGATGACATCCTGGTCTACAGCAAGAGTGAGGCGGAGCATGAGCAGCATCTCAGAGTTGTCCTCCAGATTCTTCGTGAGCACCAGTTGTATGCCAAGTTCAGTAAATACGAGTTCTGGCTCGATCGCAATTCGTACTTGGGTCATATCATCACTCGAGGAGGAGTAAAAGTGGATCCCCAGAAGATTGTGGCTATTGAGTCGTGGCCGGTGCCCAGCACAGTTGTAGAGGTTCGTAGTTTTCTTGGATTGGCCGGCTACTACCGGAGGTTTGTTTCGGATTTTGCTCGAATTTCAGTACCATTGACGCAGTTGACCCGCAAGGATACACAGTTTGCTTGGACAATAGAGTGTCAGAGTTCTTTTGAACAGTTGAAGCGAGGATTGATAACAGCTCCTATTCTCACGCTTCCAGATAGGACCGGAGGATTCTCAGTATACTGTGATGCTTCAGGCAGAGGTTTAGGATGTGTTCTGATGCAGCATGGAAAGGTAATAGCTTATGCGTCACAACAACTTCGTGATCATGAGAGAAATTACCCAACCCATGACTTGGAGCTGGCAGCAGTAGTATTTGCACTCAATTTGTGGAGGCACTACTTGTATGGAGATAGGGTAAAGATTTTTACCGACCACAAGAGCCTGAAGTATGTTTTCACCCAGAAGGATCTTAACATGCATCAGAGAAGGTGGCTGGAGCTTCTTGTGGATTATGATGTCAACCTGCAGTATCATCCTGGGAAGGCCAATGTTGTTGCGGATGCATTGAGCAGGAGAGCGGAAGTTTATTTTCTAACAGCGCAACCAGAGCTGTTAGCAGATCTTCAGAAGATGGGTATTGAAGTTGTTTTCCCTTCCAGTGTGGCCTTGATAGCCAGTATGCAAGTTCAGTCCACTATAGTCGAGAGGATCCGGATGGCGCAGTCGGCAGATTCCAAGCTTCAGCGACTTAGAGCAGAGTGTGAGGCAGGACGAAGACCAGAGTTATGCATTCATGAGGATGGTATACTTCGACATGGTAAGCGTCTTTGTGTACCCAGCGGAGATATCCGGCAGGAGATCATGTTCGAAGCGCACAGTTCGCAGTATTCCATTTATCATGGCAGTACGAAGATGTACCGTGATATCCGTCAGCACTTCTGGTGGAATGGCATGAAGCGGGAGATAGCTCGATTTGTCTCTCGGTGTTTGGTTTGCCAACAAGTTAAAGCCGAACATCAGAGACCGGCTGGACTTCTTCAGCCCTTACCGATTCTAGAGTAGAAGTGGAAGCATGTGACCATGGATTTTGTGACTGGACTACCTAGATCTCCAGCTGGTAGAGATGCTATCTGGGTTATAGTTGATCGGCTCACGAAGGTAGCTCACTTCCTCCCGTTCAGAGTTGGTCAGTCGACGGCTCAGCTAGCGGAGATGTATCTCAGGCAGATCGTCAGGTTGCATGGAGTGCCAGTTAGTACCACTTCGGACCGAGATTCAAGATTTACGTCGCACTTTTGGCGTAGCTTGCAAGAGAGTTTGGGAACTCATCTCCAGTTCAGTTCCCGCAGACAGATGGTCAGTCGGAGCGCACTATCCAGACTCTTGAAGACATGTTGCGGTCTTGCACACTTGACTTCGGTGGTTCATGGGAAGATCACTTGCACCTGGTGGAATTCTCGTACAACAACAGTTTCCAGGCCAGTATCCAGATGGCACCGTTCGAGGCACTGTATGGTAGGAAGTGCAGATCCCCGCTAGCATAGGATGATGTTGGAGAAAGACAGATGCTCGGTCCAGAAATGATTGCCGAGATAGTTAAAGTGGTCAGGCGAGTCAGAGATCATCTTCGAGTTGCCCAAGATCGCCAGCGCCATTGGGTCGATTCTCATCGGCGCCCTCTCGAGTTTTCGGTCGGCGATCATGTATTCCTGAGAATTTTGCCTAACCGTAGCGTCATTCGTTTCGGCGTACGGGGTAAGCTTAGTCCTAGGTATATAGGACCGTTTGACATTCTGGAGCGAGTAGGAGATGTATCCTATCGTCTCGCTCTTCCGCCGTCGCTAAGCGAGGTGCATGACGTGTTCCATGTATCCCAATTACGACGGTATATCCCGGACCCGAGCCACATCCTGGATCATTCAGAATTGGTTGTTGGTACCAACCTTTCGTATGAGGAGAGGCCCGTGTCTATATTGGACCGGAGAGAGAAGATCCTCAAGAACAAGACTATCAAGCTAGTCCGAGTTCTTTGGGGTCATCACTCATTGGGGGAGTCAACGTGGGAGCGTGAGGATGATATCCGATCGCGATATCCCGACTTGTTTGACTCGTGAGGTATAATGTCTTTCTTATGCCTCATGCCTTCGATTCCTTGCTTGAATGAGTGATTGTCTGCCTAGATATTGCTTGCATGTGATTAATGTAGCTTGTCATTGCTCCTCTAGCCTCTTGATTAAATTCCGAGGACGGAATTCTTTTAAGGTGGATAGAGTTGTAATGCCTGTGGTTCGTATTACGTATTTCTGGAATACGTGTACGTATTTATTCTTGTATTGCATGATTTCCTGGCCTAGCTTTTCCTTCTTGGCTTGGTTTATTTCCTTGGGCTGGTTTGACTTGGCTTGGTTTTGATTGGGTTCATGATGAACCCAAGGTGAACCCCCTACCTACCACCACTATTTGTATTTATTAGCCCTCTTCATTCTCTCTTTTCATTAATTATCTTCTTCTTCCTCATTTACTTCCTTACCTACCAGAGAGAGAGAGAGAGAGAGAGAGAGGTCTAGGCAAGTGCAACTTGCTTCATGGAGGAACTCAACTTTTATTACTTTATTCTCTTCCTTACTACATTCTAAAGCACTTTTGTACTTGACATTTCTAATTTCCATGGCTAGATTCTTGTAGATCTAAGTTTATTTTATTTTCGGATTTCTTGGGTTTTGATCTACTTAATCTTGTTATTTTCGAGTTTTGAGGGTTCCATGTTGTAGAGCATTTCATTCTGCCCCATTTTGACCTATGGAAGTTCGAATTTGGACTTCGGATGAAGATTTCATGGAGCTTGGAAGCAAGGATTCTTGGTATTCTTCTTCTCGGAAGCTTGGAGAAGAAGAACAGTGCTAGACTTGACCGTATGACACTTCATGCGACAAGTGATTCCGAGCCGCATGAGCTTTCATACGACAGTTCTGGCCGCATGGGCTTGACTTGACCGCATGACACTTCATGCGGCAAGTGACTCAGCCGCATGGGACTCTAAGCCGTATAGGACTGGATCCCTTCCTGGCCGCATGAACTTTTCCCCGTGAGCCGCATAGACCAGTTCCCCGCTAGCCGCATGTGCCCCTACCCCGAGAGCCGCATGAGTCCAATTCATCCTGGCCGCATGGAACCTCCCTTCCCGCTTGCCGCATGGGAGCTAGTCCCACTCCCAGCCGCATAGGTTCCTGCCCCTTCAGCCGCATGCGCACCCGTTTCCCGCCGGCCGCATGAACCTCCATCTCAACATTTCCCAGCCGCATGGACCCGAATTCCTTCTTAGCCGCATGGGCTGTTCTCACCCAGCCGCATGAGATCATTTCTGGCCGCATATGACTTAGCCGTATGGCTCTTCTATAGCCCTGTATATTAATATTTTATTAGATATTTTACGTCCATTTTATATCCTTACGCCTTTTGTCCTGAACTTGAAAATCATGATTTTATTGATATGTTTGGAATTGATAATTGAGCATGACGTGATAGTGACCCATAGTGGTGCACTCCTGACATAATAACCTGATATGACCTGATAGTGGCCCGTCGTGGCGCACTCCTGACTAGTACACTTGACATGATAACCTGACATGATATATCTGATAAGCTGTTGCGACGGCTACCTGACATGACATGACCTGTATAATTAATCCTGGACACCATGGGCGATTGTGCTTGTACAATTAATCCAGTCCTGTCTTGCATCATATCTAGGAGGGGACTCCTGAGTACCACGGTCAGGAGTACCCATTGAAATGGACTAAGGCTAATAACTAGATTAATACATTAGTCATGAAGAGATCTCATAGCTACAGGCAATCCCGTTACCTGGGCACGCCTTGGGATCTGTAGCCTGCCGTCGAGTAGGGCACATTTCCAGCACACTGTCATGTGTTGCACCCTTCAAGCTACCTAAGGGTACATTCGTTTCCTGGACGATGTACCCACCTGAATTCAACTCTAATTCTTTTAACCCGGGTAACCTGGATGGACTGCAGGGCCTGTGGCTGTGGAAGATTCTCACTGCATCTTGCTAGTAATTAGGCCTGTGATAACCCTAGTTAGTTAAAGTATCAAGCTGTAGTTCTTGCTTGGCCGTGAAATGATTGGATGGAGTCTAACCAGTCTAGTCTTGCCCTGATCCTGTTCCAGATTATTGAATGACCAGAATGCTTGTATTTATTTTACTGATAAATGGTGAGAATTCCAAGTTTTGTTCAGACGAAGGGTTACAATCCCGGTCCTTGTTTGGTTAACGGATTGTAACCTGGTTATCTGAATAATTCTATGGTTATCTCGTCGTATATCATCCTGATGTATTTTCTTTAATTCCAGTTCTTACCTTTATTTATAATTGTGCTGATTGCTGGTTTTAGTTCCTAAGTGAAGCTTCCTTTGTGACACTTGCTCTTTCTGGGGTCTGACCCAGCTGGATTTGTGTGGCCAGATTTCGGAGCAGCTCCAGAGGATCTACCGACCTTCCAGCCAGATGGTGGCCACTAGACGGAACCCTGGCAACGAGTGGGTTATTTTTGGCTCTCCCACTCTATTGTAAAAATATTCTTTTGAGGCGTTTAGCCGACGAGCACCTGTTTAGCTCGATTGTATTTACTTACTGTCTGCCTACGGGCTGTAACATGATTGACAGATCCTAGGGTTGATCATGTATGACTAAACTCTTGCTAGTCCTGACATTTTGTAACGACTAGCTTCATGATCAGCTGAATATGTAATGTTTGGGACGCCTTACTATTGTATATTTAATGATCATACATCTTGTAACTTTTACTTACTTGCTTGTGATTGAGACAATAGGCTTGTTCATGACCTTAAGAGACTGCTGGCTTGTAGTTAAACCCTCATGTATCTAGACAGCCGTGACCATATAGCGAGATGGATCCCATTTCATATACGTAGCTGGCTATGTCTGCCCCCGCTCTCCAGTATTCTGGTTCTGGGGCGTGACACCCGCTAATACCCAAGATACTAGCCTAGGCTCCTTAGGGTAGCTAGATACTATCCTATCTAAGGTTTACCTACCAAGAACTATAGGTTTCCTAAGTATCCAGTCCATCTTAGGTTGCATGTTATCTATCCTCATTACCTTACCCTTATCTCATTCCCACATCTCACTGAACACTCACACACACCAACACTCACTCCTCACTCACTTATATATGGTAACATATAGGTTCTCCTATAAGCTCACATATAGGCTAACACCTATAAGCTATTAGCTATATATATAGGCTCACTTATATACCCACTAAGCACACACACACACACACACACACACACACACACACACACACACACACACACATAGGCATATATATAGGAGTGTTTTGGGACTGACTTGAGGGTCCTTTAGGCTATCGTATTGGGCTGAAACAATGGGGCAATTAAGGTTAAATATATGCTGAATATATAGGCTAACCAAAGGGGCTAATATAGCTGATACATGGTGTCTATGTGGCGGCTGATATGGGCTTAGATAGGCTGCTTAAGGCTGTCCATAAATGGACTGGATGGGAACAACCAAGTGTTGAATTTGGGACTGCATATATGGGGCTAACAAGGGCTGGTATGGACAGCCTTGGGCATGGCTAAGGACTGCTATGTAGGGTTGTACTAGGGTTGGTTTAGGACTGCTTTGATGGTGGTGGATGTGGGCTGAAACAAGGCTGGGTTGGGGCTGTTTTGGACTGGGTTGAGGGTGCTACTAAGGCTGGAATGTAGGGACAGTTAAGGATTTGTTTGGGGTTGCTAATAGGCTGAATTCTAAGACTGAATTGGACTGAAAAGGAATGAACAATGGGCTGTTATAGGACTGTTAAATGCTGATATATGAGGGCTGAATGTAGGGCCACTAAGTGGCTGTCAACATGGGGTGCCCACTCCCCCACACTGCTGCCAAAGCTGCTGTTTACAACATCAATCCCCTCTTTTTCAACACTCAAACCCCCCTCTCTATCCCTCTATCACTCTCTCATTCCATTCTCTATATCCCTCTAATCTCTCACCCTCTCTAAATCACCCTCTAACCTCTCACATAACAAACACATACACCACTCTCAAACATTTTCTCAAACACCTCCCATACACAAACTCATACATACACACCGAATCCAACATTCCCTCTCCCTTGGCCGAACCCCACACACTTGAGCACAAATGAATACACATGACACACCATTTAACACATGTATATATAAGCCACAAAAATATATATATATATATATATATATATATATATATATATATATATATATATATATAGAATAACATATATATAACCCAATATATATACAATATGTAGGTAAATAAATATGATACCATATGATACTTGAAGAACACATTTCTAAACAAGTAAAAATCTGGAATTTAATCTCTAATAAATCATTCAAACAATATATATAAATCTACATGTGTCCAAATAGGGATTTCCCACTAGGACACAAACCTACACATAGGACACACCTAAAAGTTTCCAAAAGGACATGAAATGGACACAAATGGAGACACAACCATGGGGGTCATTCCTGTGGGTTCAAAATAATCTTATATGCATGTTGGGGTGGATTAGAGGAGAGATTATACCTCCCGGGAGAGAGATTCAAAGAAAAAAGCCTTCCGACTCGACACCGACATGTAGAGATTCCAAAAGGACACGAACGAGCTCCGAATCCTCCCAAACTTGGCTAGCACCTTCTAACCATGGAGTAGAGGAGAAATGAAGAAGATTTGGTGGAAGAAGGGGTTGATTTGGAGATGAAGTCAATGGAGATTCCTCTCAAAATTAATTTGGGGAAGAACAAGAGAGAGAAAGTGGATGAGAACAAATGAATGAAGGAGTGACTCACTCCTTAACCCCCCCATAGGTGGCTCCCAAAAAGGGTGAGGTGTCCCCATTAGAAAAGTCCAAAATGTTCCCACTTGACCTATTTGATTTAAATTAAGAATGGGTTAAAGGTTGAGGTCAAATTAGTCTAGTTTTAAGTCTCTAATTAAACTAAACCTATCCAAATTTAATTAGTCTAACCACTAACTAAAATTAATATCATGTGGGCCATGCCTAACTAATGTGTGGGTCCACTAGAGTCAAAACTACCCCGGGTCCCCGTTTCAAGTCGGATTGAGCCGAAATTCGAACCCGACTCAAATAACCCCAAAATAATATCATAAATAAATAAATAATTCCAAAATAATTCTAAAATAAAAAATGACAAAAAAACCCATATTTCTGAAAACTGGAGATGACACTTTGGATACCAAGTAAATTAATCACATACCAAAATATATCAAAACATATCCAAAACATATCTAAATAACATGTCCACATAACCACACACAAAAATAAGAACACATGTCCACATAACACCACAAAAAAAAAACTAATTATCATGTTGGGCCTTCGTACGCTGCTCCATATTTTCCATGAAAGAAAAATCTACACTCCATCTTGTTGCATATTGCATCATAATTTTCACCCTTGCATTGATGGAGACTTTTTGTCAATCCCTTCACCCTTTTAGCCTGCAAATGACACAACATAGATTAAGTCTACAGACTTGGAAATCTTTCAAGGCTACAAATTTGAAACTCACCATCTTCAGCAGTACAACATAGAGGACATTTTTGGAGGAAAGAGGTTCCAGAACTCCTACAATATCGGGCCTTGGCATGTGAGGGTTCAACAACATAGCATGTCTGATACCAGCATAGTATGCCATGTAGTCGCCACTGTAATCTGACATCTCAACCACCGATTGTCTTTTATATTCCCTAAGCATATTTCGTTACCACTCAGAGTAGAAATTCGTGACCAAGTCGAATTCGACCGGGATATAATTCAAGGGTTTCGTCCCTTCCGGAGCAGTTACTAACTTCAATGTTCTCTTCGGCACCGTTTGTATGAAGCCTAATTGACGAAGGACTCTATCAGGCATATAAGGCTCCTTGATATCATAGCAAGTTATCATACCTTAAAATAAAGCTATTGGTTGCATTAGGCAACTACTCTCTTGTAAATCCCGGTATGGGTGCCAAAGTATCTATAAGAAAAGTAAATTGTGCATGCATAACTTAATTTAGTAAATCAGTATAGCCAAAAGAATCTAACAAGAAATAGGTGAGCTTCTCATCTCTTTTGGCACCAAATTATCAAGTACATTGCAAATGGTGGCCAGTATTTGCAAATTTTTAGCTTCAGTCGTATTGGCCTCCATCGGCACATTCTAGGAAGGTGCTCGCCATAGTCTCCATTCTTCTCACCCCGCTTTAGCATCGAAAAGTGCTCGTATATCCATGCATGCATAATTATTAAAAGAATAGTCAACAATTTAACAACAAAATTTTGTATATGAGATTAACCTCGAAGAAAATTTCTTACATAGAGTAGAGTGTCGCATCCTGCAATTGTCTTAGTACCAACACGGGATGCTGCACCAAGCTTGCGATAAAGATTTGCTAGTATACCGCTTCCCCAAGATATTCCTTCCACGTCCTCGATGTCGAATAAATTCAGAAGATATCTCGCATGAAATCGAGGTTTCGAACTTGTCCGAAATATTGACGGATCCTAGAATGAAAATGATGTATGCACAGGATAGCATGTCAACGTTATCATCATCGGCCTCTATTTCTCTAAAAGTCTCCTCCAAATATTTTAAAGGAAGTCCGTAGGACTTCTTGAAGTCTGAAAGGGTTGTAAAACTCCTAGCATCAACCCCAAGAGAATCTAACACATACTCTACGATATGATCGTACCAGTCAAGGGATTTCTTAATGAAAAGTTCATTCGTCATGACCCAACTTGTAACATTAAGGTCCAATATTTGATGGACGTCATCAAGTGTAATCGTCATCTCCCCCGTTGGGAGATGAAAAGTGTTAGTTTCTGGATGTCATCTCTCCACGAATGTTGATATAAAAGCACTATCAGCAGTCTTGTAGGCCTATCTGGCCAAATTTTGCAAGCCGGTAGGAATGATCTTATTCCTGACGACTTTTCCTAATGTGTCAAACTGTCAGCTATCGGATTTCTTTCAGTGGCTCACAACCATAAGCATACGAGAGCTCATCTTATGTTGGACAACATGATAAAATTAGAATTAGAATATATATATATATATATATATATATATATATATATATATATATATATATATATATATATATATATATATATATATATATAAGACTAAATGGAAGCTTAAATTTTTATAACTTAATGTACATATCGGATCCTTCCATAATTGAAATGCAATGTGGTTGTCAATCGACAACAATATTCAGCAACCTTCCGGACGAACCGGGATTGGACTCGTCGGTTGCTGAGAAGGCCCGGAACCATCATCTATGTGGGTTTGAAGAAGACGAAGGACTAGCAGGAGCTGCTTCCTTCGACCGAGGATGGCGAGCCATTTTTTTCTTCTGTGACTGGTGAGCCGGTACAGTCACTTCCCTTTGCGGTTCGGGTTTGGCGATTCTGATTGGTCTTTCAAGCGGACGGGCCACATTGCTTTTTTTGCGCGTCGACACGGTGGATCATTTTTTTTTGCTAGCGACTGCAAGACTGAATTTTTTTTATGATAGAGGGATAAACGAGTATGAGTGTAAGCAAATCATATAGTCACACAAAATATGCAGGATTACAGGAATGTGTGCAATCCTATATTATCCTGGACTGCAGGACTACATGCAATCCTACTATATTTCAGGACTATGTGACACTCTGCAGTCTTTTTATAGACCAGGACTGCAGGTAATCCATGCAGTCCTTTTTTCCTACAGTCATGTCGTTTTCGTGGCCGACTGTAGGCCAAAACAGCCAAAACATTCACTCTAGGGTTAGGGCTTGATGCATAAAATGGATTTCTCGTGTTCAAAAGAAACATACATGAATCATAGATTAGTTCTGACCTATTTTATCTAACTATTTTGAGCATTACCAAAGATTCAATAAAATTAAAACAAAAATATAGCAAAATATTTCAAATCATACTTAGATTGTGATGAAGGGTTGGACTTGGGTGCCATCGCTTGGAATTGGAGGAATGGAGAAGGAATTTAAGGTTTAGAAATTTGGGATTGGAATAATAGAGAAGATAAATAGGGTTTAGGGTTTAAGAATATAGAAGAGAGAGAAAGAAAATGAGCAAATGAAGTGTTGCTTGAGGGTTTGGGTGTGGTGGCCTAGCCCCAAGTAAAATTTGGACTGTCCTGAGTAAAAATTCTACCAAACTAGGATGTCCTTTAGTAAGGGCTAACCCCAAGCAATTTATGGAGTGCCTTTAGAATTAGTCTTAAAAAAAATCTGATGAGTTGCTTAGTGATTAATATTAGGCCTCGTTTGGTTCGCAGGATGGAAGGGAAAGGAAATCAATTCCTTGGCATTTTCTTTCCTTTGGAAAATTACTATTCCTATTGATTTTTCTTTCCGATGTTCGGAAATGCCAAAAAATTTGAAAAAAAAATGAATACTTCAATGTGGGAAAGTGATTCCTTGCTTGGATGGATGGAATCACTTTTTTCCATAATTTTCTTCCGTTGGGAATCGCTTTTCTTTCCTCCTCAATTCCTTTGGCATCCAAACATAGGAAAAGTAATCACTTTCCTTTCCCACCCTAATGATTCCGTGAACCAAACAAGGCCTACAGTGGTAACATTCCAAACATATACTACAAATTATTAAAGATTGTATAAATTATTACTTTTGGAGTATCTTTTTGATATTGGTACATAATGGTACATTTCAAACAAATATTTCAAATTAACATTCTAGTTTTTTCTCTTTATTTTTCTTCAATGTTTGGTAAGATTTTTTTCTCTCTTTTTTTCTCTTTATTTTTCTTCCATGTTTGGTAAGAACGGTTAACTTGGTGGATCCAGAAATTAGTGCAGTGAAAATAGGACACGCTCCAAATCTGAAATGCCTACCTTTCTAACAATTTTTAAGTATAAACAAGTGACTGCTGCAACTTTCAAGTGCTATAAAATTTAATTAAAATTAAAGTATAGTACTTAAATTGTCTTCTACTGTAAATGACAATTTAGTACCCACTTTGAGATCTCGAGATGTGCCATATGATAGTTTTAAATTCGTACCATGTTTATTTGGGGACAAAGGTACAAGTGTCTTTGAACGCTTATTCAAAAAAGAGTTCTTTCAAATGAGAGTTGAAAAAGGCACAATTTAGTAACGAAGTTAAAAAACATAAATAGTTTTAGCCAAAAAACAAAAAGGAGAGTTGTAAAAGAAATTATACAAAGTATTGTACGTTGTGTAAAATTCCAAGCCGGCCGAGAATTCCAAAGAATTATTTCATGCTCTCCTGATTGCGTAATGGGCAACACATGCAAAAGTAAGCCGTCATTACCAAAGAAGAAGAATTCTTTCAAATGACAGAGAGAATTCCACTTCAGCTTATTTGAGGTGGTCCCATACGATTTCCCAACGAGTAAAAAAAATAAAATCCCCTCACAAGTGACAGCCCATAGCACTGCTCTGCATAAATGGCGCCAAGTGGAGCTTCCTCCTGTCAGAACCAAACCAACGACCAACTAACCGAGCTGGAATTTTGAAACGGACCCTTAATTTTAATAATATTTGCAAGGAGCCCCACAAAAAATAGAAAATAAAAATAAAAGAAAGAATGGTTCGGTTTCTGGCTGGTTCTTTACAAACCAACCACCAGCAACATGTGGGCTATGGCAACTGCTAAAAAGCTCCTGCCATTTTCCACCATCGCCAGAGCTCAAGGAGGAACCAATTGATCAGTGGAGGTCTCGGAACAAATTTTTATTGTTTCAGTAGAGAAATAGGTGAGATATTCATTACTAAATCATGGCTTTCATGTATCATCAGCACTGCGTTTATAGTTTACATTATGGGGGAAGTTGAAGGCTCATTGCATAGGTTGATGCTCTCTCTCTCTCTCTCTCTCTCTCTCTCTCTCTCTCTCTCTCTCAGTTGCATTTAGTTTAAGATTGTTCTTTCTCGACCGAAATCATCTTTCCCGTGTTTTGTTTTTTGGATTTGACCACGACGTCTTAAAGTTTCAATTCATGCCAAAAATTTTATACTGCTCAATCTCCCGATAGATATTACATTGGTAGCTTGGAGTTTAATAAATCTTTAAAAAATCAATACTGATGTTGGAGAAAGAGTTTAATAGATCTTGAAATTCAACCATGTTGGGGCACAACGAAAATAAACCCAAGAAATTAGAGAACACCAAAGAGAAAATTCACAACCGCAAAACAAGAATTTAAGTTTTTTTTGGACATTTTTCTTTAAACCATTATTGAGAAAAAAAAGGTAAATTGGAAGATTTGCATAGACAGCTCAAGCATTCAGAGATCTACAAGGGGATTACTACTATTTTCGAGAAATATGGTTGTGAACTAGTTTTCAGTACTGATATTTATGTTCTGTTCATGTTCATGCAGGTTCTGTTAAGGATAGCGGTTATGCTGTTCATATTATCATGCAATGAAGAATTAGGCCTTCTGTAGGGAATTGCCCATGGGAAGCATATTGCAGATGTTTGACCCAAGTCGGACTAACTTATCTCTGAATTTGTCGACGCATAAGAAACATGTTGAAGGTGAGAACTCATATACTATTTGTCCATTTATCGAAAAGAACGAAAAAAAATGAAGTTTCTGAAGTAGCTGATTTGCTAGAGCGTTGTAATCCTTTTGTAACTTTTCAACAAGTTCTTATATGTCCTTTGGTGATAATCTAATAGTGCTGACATTTTCCTAGGTCCCGAAACTCCTAGGAATAGCTTGGAGTTATCCATTGAAATGCCTCAGGGTTCCAACGTCATCCACGACGACATTCCGGTGAGAAACTTGTTTAATTTATTTCTGTCATCTAAAAAGTTAATGGTCCTTTTGGAGAACAACCTTTTATTCTACTTCATCTAAGAATCCCTGTCCAAAGTTCTATAATGCCTCGTTTGGTTCGCGGAATGGAAGGGAAAGGAAATCAATTCCTTGTCATTTCCTTTCCTTTGGGAAACTTTAATTCCTATTGATTTTCCTTTCCGATGTTTGGCAATGCCAAGGAATTTGGAAAGGAAAGTGAATACTTCAATGTGGGAAAGTGATTCCTTCCTTGGATGGATGGAATCACTTTCCCCCCTAATTTCCCTTCCATTGGGAATCACTTTCCTTTCCTCCTCAATTCCTTGGGCACCCAAACATAGGAAAGTAATCACTTTCCTTTCCCAACCGGGAGATTCCGCGAACCAAACGAGGTTACTACCTCCTTTTAGTATATCTTTATTTGCAATTTTTGTCAAAATATTTCATGATGGTGACAGGGGCCTTGACATTAACATTCAGAAGGATGTGGCTAAAATTTTAAATTTCTCAAACACGTGAAGTCATGTCTAACATGAGCAACATGCTAGTTTTTCGTAAGGTACATAGTATTGTTTTACGACCGTTCATATCAGTATCGGGATTGGCAGTATCGGCAGTACCGAGGTTTTCGGATTGGAGTGTTGAATTTTTTTGGTATCGGAAAGCAAATAATTTTTGAAATTTAGAAAAAATATTTGTACATTTACGCATAATTTTTAGTATTTTATGGGTTGTTTCTTAGTAGTTTTGAAATTGAATAAAATAATAGTCACATTTGTAGATTGATTTGCTTGTGATAAATAATTTTTTTTTTTCATTTACATGCTTTTACAACCTTATTCTGCTTTTACACCCTTATTGTTTATTCTTTTCTTTCAATTTTTCCTACCGAAATGATTGGAAAAGAGGACCCCAACATCAGTATAAGTCAGTATCTCGTTGCAGTCCGTATCGGATCATGACATGCCAAACTGTATCGGTATCGGTTGATAGTGCAAACTATGTTATGTAAACTAGTTGCTTATTCCAAGCTGGTTTGATTTTGCATTCCACTCTGCATCCATCAGTCACCATAATGACATTATCTAACTTAGTTACTGTTTTTTTGGATTAGGTATTATGCTACGAAATACATGTTCTTACCATTTCTTCGTAGTAACTTGATTCAGTATATATTTTCTGTTGATTAAGAAAATTTACTGATTCTTTTGATGCTTCAATTTAACAGTACTCCTGCCAAGTAAGACAACAGCCCTCCAAAGCAAACATTATGAAGAAGTTAAAGGATGAGGATATGTTAAAGAGACCAAATGATAAAGGCAACACCCCCAGTATCATTGCTCGCTTGATGGGAATGGATACTTTACCATTGGAAGTAAAGCCGACAATCCTTCCTAAGGAATGGAAAGATGGTGGCAAACCTAGGAGCACTCTACCTAGGAACATGAGTTCGAGTCACCTTGCCCCCACCTCAACCCAAACTAAGAAAGCAGGACATGAATTACTCGCCTATAGCGATAAAGGACATTCTAGCCATCCTATCGACAGTTTCAGGCTGACGCGACCACAACCACGAGAGCACCCACAAGAAGAGCTACTACAGAAGTTCAAGAAGGAATTCGAGGAATGGCAAGCAACGAGGATATGGGAGCACTCAAGTAGCTTTGAAGCTGAGAATAATCATCTTCGGCAAAAGAATGCTAATCAACTCCTTGCACAAGAAAATCTCAACAAAGAAAAGGTTGCCAGGTATTTTGACCCTAAGCTTTATGTTTCAACAAGTAATACTTCTCTACAAGAACAAGAAGTACAGTTCTCACAATATGAAAGCAGTACAAGTAAACGGTTACCCGTAGCAAAGTTTGATGAGAAACAAGATACATCTACCAGTAAACAGTTTGACATAGCAAAATCCAAAAAGAAACAAGACAGACCTTCATCGACAAGGATAGTGATCCTAAAGCCAAGTTCAGAACGGGTTGATGTTGTTGAGGAAAACTGGTCTCGCTCACCCGAGATACTGGAGAAGGAAGGCAGTATGAAAGATTTTCTTGAAGAGGTAAAAGAAAGGCTCAAGTCCAAAGCACGAGATGTTGTCGAAGAAAACTGGTCTCGCTCACCCGAGACAGTGCTGGGAAAGGCTAAGAACAACACCAAAGCACGAGATATTATAACTGAAGCTTCTTTTGGAGAGAGGTCACCAGACACAAAACAATTTGCACGACATATAGCCAAGAAGATCAGGGAAAGTGTTACTAAGGACCTCAGATTGACATTCATACGTTCACAATCAACCAGATCATACAGAAGCGAAGTCCAATTGGAATATCCAGAATCGCCAAAGTTCATCAACAGGGATGCAAGAAGGGTTTTATCGGACAGGATGAAGAATGTCCTAAGAAATGAAACATCTGTAGAGATGCCTCAGGTGATCAATCAAAAGACAAGAATGAAGAAGGAAAGAATGAAATCTAGATCCATGCACGATTTCACAAAATTAGACAAAAAGATGAACTATTTAGAAGACATGAAAACTTTGAATGTGTCGAAAGCTACAATATCTATTCGTGAACAAGAGAAGTGTGACATAGATGCTGAGCCAGTCTCACCCAGGAGCCTCATCAGGTCTTTCTCGGCTCCTGTATCCGGGACAGCTTTCGGCAGGCTGCTTCCGGAGGACCAGCATGTATTGACAGGGCCCCACATTCGTCGGAAACAAGAAGCATCAGAACTTCCTTCGCAAGACATTAAGAAGAAAAGGAAAGATGGATTCAACCTCAAAGGCACAGTCTCGAATTTCAGGCAGAACTTTATTCTCAAAGGGAAATTGTTCGGAAAGAAGCCTCAGTTGGTAGATGAGTTCAAACAACCAATTGAGTTCGCAGTAAATGACTTCAGCTCTCTGAGGCCTATAGTGGCTTTTCCATCTGTTGTCGAAAAATTTGGTGTCCAGGCAAGTGCTATTTCTATATGGTTTTATTACCTATACTCTATTGTGATTAATGAGTTTAAACTCTGTTAATATGGAATTTTGTTTTGGAAACAGGACAACTCGACCGAGGTTCCACCGAGTCCTGCATCACTTACCGATAGCTCTCAGGATGATTTTTTCAGGCCAGGTCATCCAAGTCCAGTCTCCCCATTACAGTCACATTTTATTGAAGACCAGTCCACCCCAAAGTTATCGACAGAGATCAGCTCAATGCTTTCTGGTATGAACAATTAAATTGTCACTCAGTTGCACTAGTATCTACCTTACTTGTTCCCAACATCTTAATATGTGTATAACTGTTTGTATAATACCAACCTATTAAATTTCAAGAAATAAATTCCAAATAAAAGAGTCTGCAGCACTTTAGTTTTTGTTATTACTCAATCAAGATAACATTTCCCTGAAATGATGATTATAATGTCCTCTTTTTCACACCATTTACTACAGAATTGAAGGAGCTGTCAGAGCAAGTCAATAATGTTGGACGAGAAGAAGTGGCAGCTGGTGAAAAACCTCTGGAGGATGAAGCTGTCAAAGAACAAGGCAGTGCAGAAGGTTACGTAAGAGAGATCCTCACCGCTGCAGGGTTATACGAAGCTGAAGCCTCTGGTAACCCATTTCCGAGCTCATGGGATACGTCAATGAAGCCAATCCCTAATTGGGTGTTTGACAAAATTGAGGAAACTTACAATAAGAAAGAGAAGTCGGACGATGGAGAATCTCTCTTTCGTTATGGCGATATCGATCTATGTCGCAGAATGCTATTTGATCTAGTGAATGAGGCATTGCCGTGTGCATTCAAGGTTCCTACCACTAGCTCAAGGTCTATGTTACAGAATCGGGTTTTGGGTCCCAACATGACACCAGACGGGAAAAGCTTGTTGGATGGTCTATGGTCTCATATCCAAGGAATTTTAAACTCCTGCTCGAATGAATCAACATCCCTCGACAACATGGTAGCTGAGGATGTCAGAATAGCTCCTTGGTTCAATGTAATGCACGAGGATGCTGGTGCCATAGGGAGGAAGTTGGAGACAATAATTCTGGCGGATTTGATTAATCAGCTCATAAAGGAAATGTTCCCATTAGTAGTAGCACAGAGAATGAGATAGGTAGGTAATTAGTGTTTGTATTGTTTTTGTGGGATTTTTTTTTGGGTGTGTATATCAGTGAGAATTATATGATGTCGAGACTGCATATATATGCTATAACCACATTGTTTATTCAATTTGTTGATAAACGTTTATAATGTATAGATATTATTTTGTTCTGAACCTTGCAACAGAGTGGTTTCCATGTTGAAGAATATTGTTTATTTAACTAGTGATGGCTATCACTTCGTTTTTTGCTCTAATAGTATCTCATATATTGCATCTTAATTTCTTGGAGTGATTCTTCTTTTTATCCATTCATTTTGTGCTATTACTCTTTGTTTTGAGTCGCAAGGGGACAACTCACTTTCTTTGATCCGTTCATTCTGAAACGCTGAAGTACCCGGTGAATGTACTTCTTTTGGGATAAGTGTAGCAGCTTGGACTCTCTCTCTCTAGGCTAATCTCCATCCCAAGAATAGTTTTTGTTGTGCCCAAATCCTTCATAGAGAAGGCCGCGTCCAGTTGGCGCTTCAACTCCGTTATCCTAGTGGCATTCCGACCCACTAATAGTATGTCATCAACATAGAACAATAAAATGATGAAATCATCCTCGGCAAAGTACCTCACAAATACACAATGATCCGACGTCGTCCGTGCATAACTATGCTCCCCTATAAATGACTCGAACTTCCTGTACCACTGCCTCAGAGCCTACTTCAGACCATACAAGCTCTTCCTCAACCGGCAGACCAAATGTGATTTGTTCTTCTCACATAATCCCTCTGGCTGCTCCATGTATAACTTCTCCTCAAGATCACCGTGGAGGAATGCCGTCTTCACGTCTATCTGCTCGACCTCCAAGTCAAAACTCGCTGCCAATGCTAGCACCACCCGAATAGACGACTGCTTGACGACTGGCGAAAAGATCTCATCATAATCCACGTCTTTTCGCTGACCGTAGCTTTTAACTACCAGCCTCGCTTTGTATCGAGGGCGAGTAGCATCATCCGTCTGCTTCACTCTAAACACCCATCGATTCTTCAAAGCCTTCTTGCCCTTTGGCAACCGTACCAGCTCGTAAGTAGAATTGGCGTGTAAAGAACCGATCTCCTCCTGCATAGCCTATAACCACTCCTGCCTGTGTTCGTCTTCCATAGTCTCTACAAAGCTTTCGGGCTCTCCCCCGTCAGTCGGTAGCACATACTCACCCGGTGAGTATCTCATAGATGGTCGACGCTCTCTGTCGCTCCTTCTCAATGGAGCCACTGGTGCTGGATGTATACCAATAGCTTCCTCCGCTTCAGAAATTGCCTCCCCGATATGCTAATCCTCCTAAGGGACACCCTGACCACCATCAGCAGGCTGATGATCAAGGTTGGAAGCAACTCCATGTACTGGCTCCCCCATAACTGGATCCTCTGCGATGTTCTCTGGAAACTGCTCGAAGCGAAATGACTCTAACTCAGGCAATTCCTCATCCTTAGAAGGCGTTTCGGAATCCTGAGTGTTGGTCATGGTCTGATCCTCGACGAATACCATGTCCCTGCTTCTGTAGAGCTTTCTTCCTACTGGGTCGTAGAGTCTATAGCCAAACTCATCCAGATCGAAGCCGACAAAGATGCACCGCCTCGTCTTCGGCTCAAGTTTGGATCTCTCGTCCTTCGGTACATGCACGAAGGCCTTACAACTAAACACTCGCAGGTGATTGTATGACGGCTCTTTGTCGTACCATACTTTGTCAGGCACATTTGTCACTCCCGTTTCTTGTTATACTATTTTTCAGGATACGTATACGGATTTCTGACAATTGTCAGGTGACCTTTGTTTTGACTTATCTTGCTTAGCTTAGCCTTGGTTTAATCTTGACTTGATTTGGTTCAACTTGGTTCAGCATGACTTGGCTTGGTCTTGGCACTCTTGACTTGGTCTTGGTTTATCTTGGATCATCTTGGTTTATTTTGGTTTGAGATGAGAGGGGTTGCTATATAAGTCAACTATCCTCTCTCTCTCTCTCCTCCATAACTCTTTTATTTACTACTTCTTCTTCTCCATTACTCCTTCCACCCACCAAAGAAACCCTAGGCAAGTGCAATCTTGCTTCATGATGGATCTTCCTGTAAAACCTCTAAATTTCTACTACGATTTATTTTAGTAAATATGGTATTAATTTTTGTACTTCGTATTTGTACGTCACGTACGAGTTTGCGTTTCGTAAATTTTTCGTCAAGTGCGAATAAGTATGAAGTACATATTTTTATAAAACGTTTTAATTATATAGATGTAGAAAATATTTCAAAATAATATACGATAAATATTTTATATTGCTTGATGTTGTAAATGCGTCGCGCCGAGGATTGTCAAACTTTATTTTTATTTAGAAAATGCCATTTTAATTTATGGTACAAGTATAACTAGTAATTTAGAAAAAAAACCTGTGTTTTATGTAAGTATTATTTTTTCATGCGAGTGTATATATATTTGTATTTTTGAAATTTATTTATTATCATTGATATATTATTTCGAAAAAAGTATATTAAATATGGGTTGATTTAATATGTAATTAATTATGGTGATTTAAGAAGAAAAAAATTATTAAGTTATTTAAATATAGTTTAAATTAGAGGTAGAATCTATCTACATTGGATTATATTTGATTGAATTACTTTTAAATCAATTTGAATTAAATAGTGAAAAATCTAAGGGGAATTAAAACTCTTCTTAGTCCTTATCTAGATAAGACTTTTGTAAACCCCGAAATTTTTAAAATAAATATTTGTGAAATTTTTGGATTTTTAAATAACTATTTATTGACTTATTATATAATTTGTATTATTTTACATATATTTAGTATAGTGCTCATTAGTGAATTTAGTATAAAAATATATAAAGCTATTTTTCTAGTACATTAAGGATCTAAACTATATTATACAATTTTTTTCAAACTTTTAGAATTTATTTCATAACTTTTATTACTTTTTACATATTACTTATATTGTACACTATTTACATAGTATAGAATAAATGTCACTTTAGTATTAAATATTTTAGCTTGTATAAATGAGATTAGATGAAGGTTATTTAAATAAATATTAACTCTATTTATTATCTATAGTAATTTTAAATAATGTTATAGATAATTTAGATAAATATGAACTATATTTTAAGTTAATCATAATCCTAAGTCTAATAGGAAAGCATCCCTATCTATATTATATCATAACAAAGTAACTCCTATCAATATAAATCAAATCCTATCTAATTTAGGAGGTAAATATGAAATAAGTACCTATATATACCCAATACATTCCCTTCCTATCAACCATAATTCGAAATTATTTTTAGTCTAATAGGAACTCAAAAATTCGTCATCAGAATTCAGCCCCGCTTTTTTAGTAGCAAGAGCAACTTGGAACGACGATATCTCCTAGCTCCGAACTCGCCTCCAATTTTTTTTAAAAGAAGCGTATCAAGGTAAGCTTTCCAGAAACATATTTTAATAGATAAAATTCTTTATGTAGATTTCTGTAAAACTGTTTGAGTATCTAGTGTTCCAAAAATAAACGTGTTTCAGTATTTTTGCGATTTTGGGAGATTCCGGAAACGAAAGTGCGATCTGTTTAGTTTTTCAGAAAGCTGATACGAAAACCTATGCGATATATCCTAATTTTAGAATCTATTAAATAAATATAATAGGTACAATATTAATTATAATTAGATAAAACTATTTTCAGCATCCAAAGTTGTTCCTACACCTTCCCCTTTGTGCGTTGTTGTTGATTCGTCACCAGGACATCATCTTACCTTATACTCCGGACATCATGCAAGATACCTTGCCATAATTTACTGTTTATAATTAGTCAGTATTTTATTTATTGCATATCACTGTGTATTTGTTTTCAGTTCTTTTAGCTGTACCATTATTACAGTTTCTGATCTAGTGCCTACTCAGTGATATTAGCTGTACTTTGTTATTATCCTATGATTGCATATGGACTTAGAGTAAAGAGACTACCATTTATAGTGTATTGCATATACCTCGACACAGTTGTACCGTGAGTATGTGTGAGATGAGTAGCATGTAGAGGTCCTTGCGTGTTGGCTGATCACCCGTGCGCATGCGTTAGGGCTAACTGCTAATAGAGGTATGTTAGGAGACTTAGCAGTTAGTAGAGGTATATGGTCGTGGATGCGACTTAAATAAGAACATTGGGTGGGGAGAACAGTACCTGACGTATGGGCTTCTTTGCACTTCCCTGATTATCTGTGCGCTCCTCCGGAGACGCAGGCCCCAGGTGCCCTCTGACGTTTCCCAGAGCGTTATGGACATACCCCCTTACACATGGTGCCCTCTGATCTTCGGACGTTACGGACGTAGGCCCCTGGTGCCCTATATGGGGACTATGTCGATCCCATTTACAGCCAGGGCTCATGCATCGAAAGGATTATTTCTCAACTGCATGTTCACTCTAGTATGGTTAGGTTACCTAATTGATGTCTTGTCACTTACTTTTATTTATGGCATATTTTATATCCAGTATTTATATGGCATGTTCTTCCTGTATCTTGTTACGTGCCTTTGAAGACCTGGTTATCTCTCCAGGTGTGTGCTATTGTCATTCATAGGTATTCGAGCTGTGGCCGTGATTATCTCTATTTCTTCAAGGATGATTGTACTTGGATCGCCTTCGTATCACTCGACAAAAAAATTTTATCGTGTATTTCTCTCTTTCTAGTTGGTAGTAGATTTGTCTCCGCCCAACAACTTGTAAATGATAATTCATGAGTTTATTATAAATTCTTTCTCCTTTATTTGTGGATGAGTTTAGTGTCATGGATTACTGCATTTTACAGCTTATATATACATACGAAGGTTCCATATATTGGAGTTACTTCGTATATATGCAGCTGTCATGTCAACGTACTTAGTCCTAAGTATTTTGGAACTGCGGCGTTACACTCCCATTTTATTTTTCCATTCTCTTCTCTACTTGATTCTAAGCCTCTATAAAACATAGCATTTTCGGTTTTGATGGATGGATTTTTGTAAATCTAAGTTTTGATCTTTTCTTATTTTTCTTGGTTTTGATCTACTAAAGCTTAGTATTTCCTAAAACCAGTCGTCCCAGGCTGTAGGAAATCTCGTTCTATGTAGTTTAGACCCCTTGGAAGTCTCAATTCGAACTTGTTTTGAGCAAGTTATGACATTTTGAAGTTTTTGGGTTCCATGGATTCTTCTTTGCTATTTGGAGAAGAAGAATAGGCCATGGCGCAACCCGATCTCGCGCAGCTTAGTCTGGCGCAACCTAGCCCAGGCGCCCTTTGGCCCTGGTGCAACCTAGCCCAAGCGCCCTTTCGGCCCTGGAGCAACCTGACCTGGCGTACCCCAGTCAGGCATAACCTGACCTGGCGTACCCCAGTTAGGCACAACCTGATCTGGCGCAACCTGACCTGGCGCAACCTGACCTGGCGGACCCCAGTCAGGCGCAACCTGACCTAGCGCACCCCAGCCTGGCGCAACCTAACTTAGGTGCCCCATGTCCCCCTAGGTGCCCCCTATCATTTCCCTGGCACCACTTGACCAGCGCCACTTGTTGCCATGATACTTCTTGCCCCTTGCCCCCATGCATATTCTCCCAGTTCTAGTTGTATTTGCCTGTGATCTTGCATGTGACTTGTACTTGACCTATCTTGTAACGACCCGGCTCAATAACTTGTTGAGCATAACATGACTTGCCAGTATTGATCATGACATGAATATGACTTGACATGAACACGACATGATAATCTTGATAGTGGCCCGTCAAGGCGCACTTTTGACAAGCCCTCTTGACATGATAAGTAACTTGATAAGACATGTACAATCTTGATAGTGGCCCGTCGAGGTGCACTCCCGACAAGTAATCTTGACAAGTAACAAGTAACCTGACATGACATGATAATCTTGAAAGACTGTTGCGACAGCTACCCTGACTTGCTAAGTAACACTTGTCTTGACATCGTGGTTGATTTTCATGATTGTGATTGTACAAGCTACCTGCCTCGTCTTGTATCGTGTCTAGGACATGGATTCCTGGTTACCACGGTCAGGGATTTATAATGAATATGACTAGATTAATGACTAGATTGATCAAGTAGTTCATATAAAGAGATTTTTCCAGTTACAAGTGATCCCGTTATCCCGGCCACACCTGAATAGACTTGTAGCCTGCCGACGAGTAGGGCATATTTCCAGCCTACTGTCATGTGGGACACTTCTTGAAATCATAAGTACTATAGCACACTACCATGTGTTGCACTCCAAGTCACCTAATGATTCTCTAACTCTTGGTAACTCTAAGCAACACCACCTGGATAACCTGGATAGCTGCAGGGCTTGTGACTCGGGATTATCTCAAATGCATCTTGTTAGTAACTAGGCCTGTGATAACCCTAGCTAGCTAATGATAGCAAGCTGTAAGACTTGATTGGCCGTGCCTGAATGCTTGTCTTGTGGTTAACATGGGAATTATATTCTGCCTCTTGTTTTTTTAATGCAAGATCTTATTTTATTCTAACCCTGTCCTCTTGTTACTTAATCATGTTCACTATTTATACCTTATGTTTATTAACCTGCTGGTTTTAGTTCCTTAATAAAGCCTCCCTTGTGGCACTTGCTCTTTCTGGAGTCTGACCCAGCTGGTTTTGTATGGCCAGATTTTGGAGTAGCTCCCGAGGATCTACCTGTCTCCCAGCCAGATGGTGAACACTAGACGCAACCCTGGCAACGAGTGGGTTTCTTATTTTGCTCTACTACTCTATTGTAAAATTATTCTTTTGAGGCGTTTAGCCGCCGAGCAAGTGTTAGCTCGTGTTGAAACTTATATTCTGTCTGCCTAAGGGCTGTAACATGATTGACAAATACTAGATTGATCATGTATGACTTTAACTCTTGCTAGTCTTCGTATTTTGTATGACTAGCTTCATGATCATCTGAATATGTAATATTTGGGATGCCTTACCTTGTATGTCTGATCATTTAATATCTTGTAACATTTACTTGCTTGCTTGAGATTGAGACACTAGGCTTGTTCTTGACCATAAGAGACTGCTGGCTTGTAGTTAAACCCTCATGCATCTAGACAGCCGTGACCGTGTTGCGAGGTGGGTTGCACTTCAATATACGTAGCTGGCTGTGTCTGTCCCCTACTCTTCAGTATTCTGGTTCTGGGGCGTAACACGGTTTAAGTGGTGGCCCATGTAGGTCTTGTAAATCAAGATATGTGGGGTTTTTACCGAATAGTTGTCTCAATCAGCACTCGTCCTTGATCTCTACTCGTGCCTTCTAATCTTTCTGAATCTTGACATGATCACATGTTTATATCACCGATCTATCTTGGTCCTTCCTTATTGTTCCTCATGTCATTTCTCCAGTGGCATTGTTCCTGGTCCTGTCGATCAGCCCGACGGAGCACCTCCAGTGAACCAGCAACAACCTGGAGACCATGCCCAGCACTTAGAGTAGCCTCGAGAGTCATGTCTACCAGGGGTCAAGAGCCACCGGTTCAGCCAGTCCAGCCTGCACAGCCTGACCAGGGAGCCCTGATTAGACTCATCCGGGAATTGCTTGCATCACAAGATCGTTAGGGCGATGCCCTGCACCAGACAGCACAAGATGCTATGGGTAGAGTTGGTTATCAAGGAAACAATGCGGCTAACAGTTTCAAGCGCCTGAACCCTTATTTCTTTGACGGCAGTAAAGATACGATTGCTGCTGATGCTTGGCTTCAAGATATAGAGGTTATTCTGGAGGCCGCTAGAATTCCAGAGGATGAAAAGGTGGCTGTAATGTGCCTGCGGTTATTGGACTTAGTCCGCAGCTGGTGGGCAATACAAGCAGTTGGTTTGGTGATGCCTGTCTTATGGGCGGTATTCAGCGACAAGTTCCAGATGAAGTATTTTGATGTAGTAGCTCGGTATGATCTGCAGACCAGATTCAGCAATCTCAAGCAGATGGAAAGGACGGTCGATGGATATACGGCCGAGTTTTTAAGGCTTATTCGGTTTGCTCCTACCTTGGTAGCGACCGAATTGGATCGAGTCCAGCGGTTCTAGCAGGGGCTCCACCTAGAGATCATTCTAGCTGTAGAGCAGTTTGAGCATCAGACCTTTGATGCTATTTTACGAGCAGCTAGGAGTCATGAGTAGACCTCCCAGAGGATAGTAGACCGAGTAGGGGGCCGGAAGAGGTCTCATGGTCAGTTGTCTCAGTCGTCAGCACCAGCCCCGCCAGTTAGGGCTTTGACTATTGGAGCTCCTAGGAAGGCGACCATAGTTTTGTCAGTTCAACACTCAACACCTACGTACCCTTGGCAACAGAAGCAGAAGTATTCTTCCATAATAGGCTGCTCTCATTGTGGGAAGCTTGGACACGTGGTTTCAAAGTGTCGCAGGGCACAGGGATTGTGCTTGGCTTGTGGGGCACCGGACCATATGATTGGGTCCTATCCTCATAGAGCCAGTTCATCTTTACCAACCCTAATCGGTCCATCAGTTAAGGGAACAGCACCAGTACAGCAGCAGTACCAGCCTCTGAGGCCCTTGCCGCCTCAGGCTCAGGCATTCTAGTAGCAGAGGCCTCAACAGTATGCTCAGGCCCAGGTCCAAGTTCAGAATATACAGAGAGGTTACCAGCAGAGGGGACCAACACCAAGAGGACAAGGTCAGGCTATGGCTTTGTCTGTAGAAGAAGAATTGGCATCTGGTGAGGTGGTGGCATGTACCACTCTCGTCAACTCTTTTCCAGCATCAGTATTATTTGATTCGGGTGCATCGCACTTATTTATGTCTGTACGATTCATGACACGGTTAGGACTGGAGCCCGAGTTATTATCAGTAAGGCTTAATATTCTTACTGGTAACGATCTTATGGGAGTAGATAGAGTCTATTCCTCATGTCGAATCGTAGTTAGCGTTAGAGAGTTTTTCGCTAGATTGATAGAATTTTCGATGGCCAATTATGATCTGGTCCTGGGAATGGATTGGTTGAAGGATCAATATGCAAGAATAGACTGCCATGCTGGCAGGATTATTTTTCGTATTCCCGACGAAGAGGAATTTTCATTTTCAAGAGGCAAAGTAGAACCTTCTCCACCAGTCTTGCGGATGGCAGTAGCAGTTTAGTTTTCCAAAGTAGTAGCAGAGTTTCCTAACGCATTCCTCGAAGAGCTTCCAGGTATGCCCCAAGAGAGAGTGATAGAGTTCACCATTGATTTGATTCCAGGGACGACACCAGTATCAGAGGGAGTCTACAAAATTGCACCATCAGAGTTGGAGATCCTGTACAAGATGATTGAAGAACTTAGGACCAAGGGATTCATTCGTGCTAGTGGATCGCCTTGGGGAGCCCCGATGCTTCTTGTGAAGAAGAAGGATGGTACGTCAAGATTATGTGTTGATTATCGTACCTTGAATTCTGTAACAATCAAGAATATATATCCCTTGCCTAGGATAGATGATTTATTTGATCAACTCAATGGAGCAGCAGTATTCTCGAAGATTGACTTGCGATCAGGGTACCATCAGATCAGAGTTAAAGAGTATGACAACCCGAAGACAGCATTCAGATCTAGATATAAATATTAGGAGTTTTTCGTTATGCCATTCGGAGCGACCAATGTGCCAGCAGTATTCATGGATCTCATAAATCGCATATTCATGCCCTATTTGGATCAGTTCATGATAGTGTTCATAGACGACATCTTAGTCTATAGTAAGAATTAAGCAGAGCATGAGCAACATCTCCGATTAGTCCTTCAGATTCTCAGAGAGCACCAGTTGTATGCAAAGTTTAGTAAGTATAAATTTTGGCTTGATCGCATTTCGTACTTAGGTCACATCATCACCAGAGGTGGAGTGGAAGTGGACCCCCAGAAGATAGTAGCCATAGAGTCATGGCCGGTGCCTAGCATCGTCGTAGAAGTTCGCAGTTTTCTAGGATTGGCCGGCTATTATCGACGATTTGTGTCAGACTTTGCTCGAATTTCAGTACCATTGACACAGTTGACCCGCAAGGATGTGCAGTTTGCCTAGACAGCAGAATGTCATAGTTTATTCAAGAAGTTGAAGCAAAGTTTGATGACGGCACCCATTCTCACGCTTCCGGATGGGACTGGAGGATTTTTAGTTTATTATGATGCTTCAGGTAGAGGAATGGGATGCGTCTTAATGCAGCATGGCAAGGTAGTAGCTTATGTATCACATCAGCTTCGTGATCACAAGAAAAATTACCTAACCCACAACTTAGAGTTAGCAGCGGTGGTCTTCGCGCTTAAGCTTTGGAGGCATTATTTGTATGGAGATAGAATAAAAATTTTCACCGACCACAAGAGTCTTAAGTATGTGTTTACTCAGAAGAATCTTAACGTGCATCAGAGAAGATGGCTAGAGCTATTGATAGATTATGACATCAACTTGCAGTATCATCCTGGAAAGGCCAACATAGTTGCAGATGCATTGAGCAGAAGAGCAGGAGCTTATTTTCTAATAGAATAGCCAGAGTTATTAGTAGATCTTCAAAAGATGGGTATCGAGGTAGTTCTCCCTACCAGTATAGCATTAATTGATGGCCAGTATGCAAGTTCAGTCCAGTATAGTTGAGAGGATCAAGATAGCACAGTCATCGGTTTCTAAGCTTCAGCGGCTTAGGGCTAAATGTGAAGCAGGAAGGAGCAGAGTTATGTATTCACGAAGACGGCACTCTCCGGCAATGAAGGCATCTTTGTGTGCCCAGCGGTGATATCAGACAGGAGATTATGGCAGAAGCTCACAGTTTGCAGTATTCAATTCATCCTGGTGGCACAAAGATGTATCATAATATTAGCCAACATTTCTAGTGGAATGACATGAAGATTGAGATAGCCCAGTTTGTCTCTCGTTATTTAGTTTGCCAACAAGTTAAAGCTGAACATCAGAGACCAGCCAGACTTCTTCAACCTTTACCGATCCCAGAATGAAAATAGGAGCACATTACTATGGATTTTGTAACTGGATTATCTAAATCCCCAACTGGGAGAGATGCTATCCGGGTTATCGTTGACCAACTCACGAAGGTAGCTCATTTTCTCCTTTTCAGAATTGGACAGTCAATGGATGAGCTTGCAAAAATATACCTCAGACAGATAGTTAGATTGCATGGAGTGTCAGTCAGTACCTTACCGGATAGAGATTCAAGATTTACATCGCACTTTTGGCGGAGTCTTCAAAAGAGTTTGGGAACTCTTCTCAAGTTTAGTTCAGCTTATCATCCACAGACAGATGGTCAGTCGGAGTGCACGATTCAAACTCTTGAAGATATGTTGCGATCATGTACACTTGACTTCGGTGGTTAATGGAAAGATCACCTACACCTAGTGGAGTTCTCTTACAATAACAGTTTCCAGGCCAGTATCCAAATGGCACCATTCGAGGTACTATATGGCAGAAAGTACAGATCACCTATAGCCTGGGACGATGTAGGCGAGAGGCAGATGCTTGGTTCATAAATGGTTACTCGGACTATCGAGGTGGTCAGACAAGTTAGAGATCATCTTCGAGTTGCACAAGATCGCCAGCGTCATTGGACCGACTCTCATCAGCGTCCTCTTGAGTTTTCTTTCGGCGACCACGTATTCCTTAGGATCTCGCCTACCCGTACCGTCATTCGATTCAGCATATGGGAAAAGCTTAGTACTAGGTATATAGGGCCATTTGATATTCTCGAGTGAGTAGGTAATGTGTCCTATCATCTCGCTCTTCTGCCATCGTTACATGAGGTACATGACGTATTCTATGTATCCCAATTACGACGGTACATCCCGGACTTGAGCCATATCCTTGATCGTTCAAAATTGGTTGTTGGTACCAACCTTTCGTATAAGGAAAGGCCTGTATCCATATTGGACCGAAGAGATAAAGTACTCAAGAACAAGACTATTAGTTTAGTCCGTGTTGCTTGGGGTCATCACTCTTTGGGTGAGTCCACTTGGGAACGTGAGGATGATTTTCGATCACGATATCCACACTGGTTTGACTCATACGGTATAATACCTTGCTTATGCCCTATGCTTTTACTTTCTTGCTTGATTGACTGCTAGTCATAGATTGCCAGTATTAGTATAGCATGTACCGACACCTCTAGTCTCTTGATTAAATTTTGAAGACGGAATTCTTTTAAGGTGGGTAGAGTTGCCACTCCTGTTTTTTGTTATACGTATTTTTCAGGATACGTATACGGATTTTTGACAATTGTCAGGTGGCCCGTGTTTTGACTTATCTTGCTTAGCTTAGCCTTGGTTTAATCTTGACTTGATTTGGTTCAACTTGGTTCAACATGACTTGGCTTGCTCTTGGCACTCTTGACTTGGTCTTAGTTTATCTTGGATCATCTTGGTTTATTTTGGTTCATCTTGGCTTACTTGGTTTATCTTGGATCATCTTGGTTTATTTTAGTTTGAGATGAGAGGGGTTGCTATATAAGTCAACTATCCTTTCTCTCTCCTCCATAACTCTTTTATTTACTACTTTTTCTTCTCCATTACTCCTCCCACCCACCAAAGAAACCCTAGACAAGTGCAATCTTACTTTATGGTGGATCTACTATTTTATTTTTCTATTCTCTTCTCCATTTGATTATAAGCCTCTTTAGAACTTGGCATTTTCGGTTTTGATGGATAAATTTTTGTAGATCTAAGTTTTGATCTTTTTTTTTGATCTATTAAAGCTTGGTAATTTCTAAAACCAATCATCCTAAGTTGTAGAAAATATCGTTCTATGCAGTTTAGACCCTTGGAAGTCTCAATTTGAACTTATTTTGAGCAAGTTATGGCATTTTGAAGTTTTTGGGTTCCATGGGTTCTTCTTTGCTATTTGGAGAAGAAGAACAGGCCCTGGCGCAACCCGACCTCGTGCAGCTTAGTCTGGCGCAACCTAGCCCAGGCGTCATTTGGCCTTGGCATAACCTAGCCCAGGCGCCCTTTGGCTTTGGCGCAACCTAGCCCTGCGCCCCCTTTGGGCCCTGGCGCAACCTGACTTGGCGCATCCCAGTAAGGCACAACCTGACCTGGCGTAACCTTACGTGGCGTACCCCAGTCAGGCGCAACCTGACCTGGCGTACCCCAGTCAGGCGCAACCTAACCTAGCACAACCGGATCTAGCGCAACCTGACCTGGCGTACCCTAGTCAGGCGCAACCTGACCTGGCACACCCCAGCCTGGCGCAACCTAACTTAGGTGCCCCCTGTCCCCTTTGGCACTAGTTGCCATTTTCCTGACGCCACTTGACCAGCGCCACTTATTGCCATGATACTTCTTGCCCCATGCCCCCATGCATGTTCTCCTAGTTCTAGTTGTATTTGCTTGTGATTTTGCATGTGACTTGTACTTGACCTATCTTGTGACGACCTGGCTCGATAACTTGTTGAGCACAACATAACTTGCCAGTATTGATCATAACATGAGTACGACTTGACATAAACACGACATGATTGTAGAAGCATGGAAAATATAGGGTTCATGCGGATTACAAATTGCCGCATAAGTACTTTGGGCCAAACAGGTCCGCATAAAGGAAAGCCGCATGACTGATTTAATGCCTTATGCGGCCCGTCGACAACCAGCTGCAGAAGAAAGATATGCAGCCAAGAGGAGCAGTTCGTCTGATAAAGCTGATAAGTCCTGTCAAAATTGACAAAAATGACAGCTTTGACACATCGACAAAAGAAAAAAGACGTGAGACGTCGCCCAAAAGCAAGGTTCGTACGCCTTCATGCGGCCAGAAGGAGTATCACCTAAGCCGTATGAACCTTATGCGGCTCAGACATATGCGGCCACAAAGTCTCCGAACTTTATGCGGCCAAGAGTAACTGTGATCCAAGCCGCATGAGCTTCATGCGGCCGAAATATAGAATCTATGCGGCTTAAATCCTCAAGCTACGTCTGGGCTAAGGAAGTCGGCAACCTAAGCCGCATGAGTCTCATGTGGCCCCATATAGTCAAAAACTGAGAGATCTATGCGGATGAAAAATAAACCCTGCGACAGGACACGTGGCAATCTGACCAAGTCCTAAAACTACCCAGATTTGCTGCAACAAAATCTCAACAAATCGATAGATGGCAGCCAAAGAGCGGGTCTTCGCGTGCCAATCAGCCACGTGGCCGCAGGCCATCTATGCGGCTCAACATACATTCTATTATAAATAGCAGGGTGCCACACCCCTGCAAAAGGCTGGCAACCTTCTAGAAGGCAATTTCTTCAAGATCTAAAGACTGCATCAAATAGTCCACGGTGTAAGACAGAGTTGATAGCACTTTCCCGAGCCTCCACCGTCACCCCCCAGAATCAAAACTAAATAATTGTACTTAGATTATTTCCTAGGATTTCTTTCTAGGCTTTTCTTTGTACAAGCGAGTTTGCAATCAATTTCAGTATTCTGTAATACCTATCTTTGATTTTTTATGGCAAACATGATGGCGACTCTGCTGGGGACGTCCTTCTCTTCTGATGAGAAGCTTGTGACACAATCTGACGTGTCCAAGATCGGCTCTACGCAACAAATGCCTGTGGTTCATTTCGACCAACAAGCCTTTGAAGAAATTCTCTTTGAAGGGAGTGCCAGCCCGTCTCAGAAGCGAGCCAACTCAAAGAGGACTCGCAGGACGTCGGCGCGCAAAACTGTTGCCCCCGACCAAGTTCTCGAAGAAGCTCCTTCTGCAGCCCAAGACGGTGACCAAATCTCTCCTGCGGCTTTGCTTCTGACCGCAGAGGACCCCATTGTCCCCAAATCCAGCAGAGAAAAACACTACGATGTTAAGTTTTTGTAGCACCTAGTTTCTAAAATGAGAGTAATTTTAAACTTTTGTATATTTTAATTATTTAATAATAATATTTAAACCATGTTATGATTTTTGATGATTTTTAATTAATTTAAAACTATTTAAACCATGACTTTTGATTTTGATGGTTAACTAGTTAAACCCTATTTTGCTAAGCCTAGAGACTAACCATGACCATGGGGACTTGACCATGTGATTGGGATGACTAATTACTACTTTTTAGCCTAAGGGTATTTTGGTCATTTTTGACTTATTAATGAAAATAAATTTTGATTAATTAATATTGTGCTAATTGAATTGTTAGAGACTAACCTAGTTTTGACTAAACCTAGATGTTAATGATGCTCATGAAGGTTTAGTTAGAAGGTTAGAGACTTAATGGTTAAGTTAGATTAACAATATCTAGATATTTTATAGTAGGATATTTACCTATTGGGATATTTGTGAAAAAGAAAGCCTTATGACTAATTGAACCAATAGGAAGGCTTGAAATTGGGTGGACAAACCCTAGCCACTCATCTACAAGTAAAACTAATCCTAATTCATCAAATGACCAGCCATCAAGTGCCCCATCCCTTCCTATAAAGAATCCTTAAGAAAACCCTTGCCTCTTTTTACCTCTACAAATAACCCTAATTTGTTCTTCCCCAAACTTGAGAGCTTTCCTCTTGATTTTGATCACCAAATCCCTCCATTCTTCTTCAAATCTTCCATCATTTCTTCTCATTCAACCAAGGAGGAGGTGCTAGCAAGGATTGGAAGCAAGGAGCAAGGAAGGGTGTCCATTTTGGAGGAGTTTTCGTGTCGGAATCGTGTCTTTTGAGTGTATCATTGGGATTCCACTTCCTATATGTATAACCATCTCTCTATTTCAATTTTTCTTGTATTTTAGTTAGATTTGAATCCATAGGATCCACCCCCATGCATGTACAACCATTAGATTTTAATTTGAGGCCATTTGGAGCTCTCTTGAGAATTTTAGATATGTCTTATGTCCTACTTGATAGATCCCAAATTAGGACACCCCATGTGTATGTATATATGATAATAGTTTAAATAGATATTTAAATTTAGTTTTAGAATGGTTAGAGAGTGGATTGATCTTAGTTATGATGGTTAGAATGAGTTTCATTTGGATACCTATGTTGGTATCCAAGTATCTTGGCCTATATGTGTGTTTTTTGTCCAAAATAACTCAAATTCGTCATAATATTTATCCACATTTTTATTAACCAAAGTAACTTAAAAATGTCATAACTTTTAGCTTAGAACTCCGATTTATCTCTCGATTTTTTTAAAAGAACCGTATCAAAGTTAGCTTTCCAAGTATATTTCTTTCTGAAACTTTTTGTAAAATTATTTGAATGTCAGCTGTATGAAAGACGAACACGTTTCGGTGTTTTTGCGATTTTGAGAGCTTCCGGACACAAAAATGCGATCCGTTTAAAGTTTCAAAAATCTAACACAAAGGGCTACGACATACTTTAATCCTAGAATTTAGTGAAGGTCCAATTGGTACAGTATTGGTTTTAAGTAGAAGAGTGACTATATGACATAGGTATTTTGTGTAACCTATGAGCCTATGTAGTATGGATATTAAATGAATGTAGAGTATGTAATGCATGATATGTTAGATGAATGAAATGATATATATATATGATATGTATCCTCTTTACATTAATATATATATATATATGGCTGAATGCAAGCATGTAGGAATGCAATCAATATAATGTATGTAAGCAATGCATAAATGCATGAATGAAAGAATGATATACAATGTATGCATGAAAGTATGTAATGAATGCTAGATATGAATGCAAGGTATACATGTAATGATAGATATGAATGCATAATGTATACATAATGTAATACAATATATAATGATAGCATGTATGGTAATGTAGAATATATGATGCAAGCATGTATATGTCCACTTTTTCTTCTTTTCCTTACATTTTTCCTTCCCTTCCCTTTCTATTTCAGTTTTCCTCTTTTTTCTTCTTCTAGTTTTCCATGTTGTATACAATGTATATAATGTATAAATGCATGTATTTATGTAATATGCATGAATGACATGTATGTAATAAAAATAAGTATATGTATGCAACTTAATGATATGTGAATATAACATAATATAGAGTATGCATATATGAAATATAATGTATGCAAGTATATAATGTATTCAAATTTGTATGTATGCATCTATGTATGTATGTATAGGTGCATGAATGAATGCAAGTAAGCATATGTGATATGTATGTAGGCATGTATGCAATGTATGTATGTATATATGATATGTATGTATGCATGTATGTAATGTATGTTTTTCTATAAACTGAGTTAATCTATAACCTTTTACACACATGCATTCATACATCCTTTGACACCATGTATCCCATATCATATACACCTATCTATCACTAAATCTGAGAACATTAACACATATCCTTTCACACACGTCACACACACACTCACTTACTCTTTTACCTCTCATTCGCTCTCTCTATGTATATATATATATATATATATGTGCCTATAAATATAGCTTTCCTATTTTTTTTTTTGAATGTGAATAATATATATACATTATATGACTAAGTTTGTGTGCCTTGTTAGCTTACGGCTTAGTTTTGTGCTTGGTTTAGCAAGTGACTTAGGCTATGAGTTAGTAGCTATCTTGGATACTTGATTTGTATATACTTAGTTTATTTAGACCTAGAATTGACTAACCTAGACTAGTTGACCATTGTTGACCCAACCCTAGCTAGTTTGACCATAGTTGACCAGAGTTAACCAAGAGTTGACTTTGACCTAGATTGACTTAGACTCATGTAGATTGCATTATAATTTCAATTACCATATAAATTAAACACTTTATAACCTGTTTTACTCTAAATAGAACTCTGTGACACCAGTTCAGACATCTATTTATATCAGTCATTCAGGGTGACAGGCGAGTACATTCTCTGATTATTTCATACTTGTTAGGATTTATATTCTTGCTCTAGATTACTTTACATGATACTGTCACGTTATTATCACGGATTGGTACTATATGGATCTTGTCATGCGATATTATCTCCTTCGGGGTGCATCAGATACAGTTGTCATGTGCTTTTCACGAATATCTTATATTTCATGTACACCGCTTTCATGTATACTCTTGTGCAATCTTGTACTCTCATGATCACGTGAGCAAACATGATAAAAACCTTTTGTACAAGGTAACGTAACTTGACTGGATCCTTGTGTATTGATTGGGGAGGGTGAGTAGGAAACGGTTATGTGGTCAAATCCTATTGTTTATAAAAATAAAAAGTTTATTCCAAACTTGAAAAGAAAGAATAGTACAAAGTACAATAAATATTGGAGAAGTACAACTGTAGGAATCTGATCAGAAGACGATCACTTTATCCCTTGGACTATGTGAACTTGAAGACTGTAGCCTCTGGAGAATGCAGCAACAATTTTGTAAGAGTTCTTGATCTATGTGCGTATGTATCTCATGATTTCACCGTGATTGGAAACTCTATTTATAGAGTTCAAGAAATAACTATTTTAGCAGTTATTCTGATGTACGCGAGGCTGGATTATGCCACATTGGGTTGCGCCAACCTCTTGTTGCGCCAACTTTCATTCAGTTGTTAAGTCGTGTACTAACTGTACTTTGATGCGTGGCATCATGTGATTGAGATGCGCGTGGTCGTATACAGGATAGTAGACACGTCTTGAGAGATTAGTGGCATGTACGCCACGTCATCCTGCTTTAGAATGTAAGTTGTCTCAACTTCATCAGGTTGCGCGAGCTTCGGTCAACTGTGCCTGATTGAGCCGCGCCTAGACACGTGGCAGCTTTTGAGCAGAAGTCATTCAGATTGTGCCTAGGTGCAACTAAAGATTTTGTCTGGATTGTGCCTAGGCGCAACTTACGAAGCGTACAAGACAACTGTCAACCAACTCTCCTTGAACGGCATAATTCCCGAAATTCGAAGAAATTTTCCTCGTTCACTGTGTTTGTCAGTTGTCAGTGTTGTCAGGTAATGATGGCCATTAAGTGTCAGATGCCACAAAGATTTTGGCACAACAAGACTGGGCGCAGTCTGATATATGGTGCAACCTATTTAGCGGCGTAGTATGTTTTCTGAGCTTCATATCAGTGGTGCAACCTGATTTTTGGGGCACAACTTGATCACTGATTAGTATGTTGAGGGTGTAACTTGATTTTTAGGCCCTACAAGACCCCCTTCAAAGTTTTTAAAACTTAAAAAAGGTTTCAAAGTTTTTGAAATACTTTGAATTTATAAAAATTTTGACTGAGTCAAGTTGCGCCAGTCTCGCGCAATCTGTTATGACCAATTACGATTCATCATGCACGATTCAGGATGACTGTTAGGATTCTGACTTTCTGGCTATAAATAATTCCCGTTTACTCCACTGTGATTCTTTACTTTTACTTTTAATCTTCTGAGAAAATTTTTATAACTTTTGCAACCCTCTTTTTCGACCATCTTCTTGATGACATGGCCCCCAAAAGGACTGCTGCTGACAAAGGAAAGGCTATCGCCACCCATTCAACTCGTGTTCCGCCTACACATGTGCCACAATATGCGCTGCCTGTAAACCCCCATATTTTTATTTGATTTTTTATAATTTAAATTAATTTTGTTACGTATTTTATTATGGATTTATTGCTACTAGGTTAATAGTATAATTAATGCATGTGTGTATATATATATATATATATATATTATTATATGTATGCATGTTCGTATTTCTATACGGAATAAGATAGAATCTAGGAATTTTTAGGAATTTATGGTGAAAATTTTAGGAGTTTATTGCTTGTTTATATATATATATATATATATATATATATATATATATATATATATATATATATATATATATATATATATATATAAATATATATATATATATATATATACATTTATATATATAACTGTTTGAAAAAAATAATAATAAAGTGAAACGATGATGGTGGCCGTGACCCCCACCATCAGCGGTAGGCCCGACCCCCCACAATTGTGATGGCAGCTAATAGCTGCAACCCCCTTAGACCCCGACCCCACATCCGAGAGCCCACCAAGCAGCATAGTTGCTAATACAAACCGAGTACACCCCTATTCCTATTTACATTCGGAAACAAATTGCAGCAGTATATATATCAACTGCTCGAAAACCGAAAACCCTAACCCCTCTCTCATCCAAAAACTCCTCAACCCCAAGGCCGCCCAACCATCCTCCGCACACCCCAGCGCTCGCAGTCGGCCATCTACTCGCCGTCGACGACGTCGGGATCACTCGAAATCGACGGAAAACAGAGAATATTCTGTTTGATTCAGAACTCAGGTACCCCTCTTCCAATTTCGTTTTCTTTAAACCTGTTCGACGAAAATTCGATCTATCGAATGCTGTGCGTAGTAGACATGACCCTCTTCAAACCCCTTCTGATAGAATCCTGGGAACCCTAAAGGATTGCTCGAAAAATCGAGACGAAGTTGGAGAAAAACCCACTTTCCTGATTTCTAAAAACTGTTTTGAAATGCCAACTTGTCGGCCACTTCTCTCGCTGTTCATTAAGTTTTCGTAAAAACTAATTAAACACATGTGATGACAACATAACCGAGATCACAACGTATCTTCTGGATCGTTGTTTCGATTAGTGTGTAGGAAATAAACTGATGTTAAACTTGTGAGAAGAACTGTTTTCTAAAATATTAATTTCTGAAATTTTTGTCCGATACGACGTCGTCCCGACAAACCGGACGACGTGGTCACGCGTTATACGCATTGAAAGACGCGTATAGACGTTGCAGAAGTATGGGAACTGACGGAACTCAGCTTCGTCGCGTGTGTGCGACGAAATCAACGTGTATCCGTCGAGATACCCCCGTATCGACGTTTTGCAAACTTGTCCATAACTTTGTGTACAGTCATCGAATCGAGACGAAACTTGCACCAACAGGTCCGGATCGAAATTTTGGTCCTGCATTCCAAGTTTGGTTCGATTCTGAGAAGGTCGAATCGGAACCCAATTTTGGTGGGCCCGCGACCCACTCAAACGGGCGATTTTGTACACTGCTCCTCGAAATCCAAAACTGGACATACCGTTGAGTTCCTCTCCTCAAACTGAAATCGTAGACATATAGTTTGACGACTTTAGAGACCGTAGACTTTGGCACGCATTTCGGTGCAAAGCGGGTCTAACGGCGGACATCGTTTTGACCCAAAATTATGATTTTGCCCGTGTTCCAGAATTTGACTTTTGGACAGGCGTTTCCTAGGTATATCTTCTTCACCGAGACCATTTTTGATGTTTGTTTTAGAGTTTGGAGTCATCTGTGATTTGTGAGTTTTTGGTGCGGATACTTGCTACTTTTGGACTTGCCACTTTGTACCACCAGGCAAGATACCTTGCCACCCTACTCTGTGATTATTATATTCTTATTTTCAGTTGTTATTTTTAGCATTGTTTCGTGATATTTAAACTGTGCGTCCAAGTTACACTTGGGTGCAAGCGACTCTATCGGTCGTCTTCCTTGCTTTATTTATTCTCTTGCATTGACCTAGTTTATTGACCATCCACTGATGTTGAGGTATTGGTATATCTCATACGGCCTTGACACTTGTTGTATCACGTGATGTGAGTCACATGTAGGACACGTTTCCGCGTAGTCGGCTGGCCAACGATACGTATGGAGCGTGCGACGGATAGGAGTAACTGCCAATAGTATTGCATGTTAGAAGACTTGGCGGTTACTAGAGGTTCATATCAGTCATGGAGATGATGATACTAGGCATTGGGTGGGAAGAACAATACCTGACGTATGGGCTTCTTTACACTTCCATGATTACCTGTGCGCTCCGCCGGAGACGCAGGCTCCAGGTGCCCTCTGACGTTATCCAGAGCGTTATGGATGTAGCCCCTTGCACATGGTGCCCTCTGACGCTTCCCGAGCGTTATAGACGTAGGCCCCTGGTACCCTCTATGGGAACTATGCCGATCCTATTTTCAGCCAGGGCTCATGCGTCGAAGGATTGTATCTCAACTGCATATTCACAGTAGAATGGTCAGGAACCCGATTGCATGCATACCTTTTTCCTCTTATTATATTATCACAGTTTATTATGGCATGGTGTTTTCTTGTATCTTGCTATGTCCCCTGAGGACCTGGTTATCTCTCCAGGTTTAGAGGATTTTCCACAGGAGTACGGAGCGGCATTGGAGCTATCTTACATTGATGATGAGGCAGTGCCTTATGATTCCTAGTCTATTTCTTATCTGAGACAGCTGTAGACATTATTTTATACCTCTTTTTCTTTCTATTTTGTGGAGGTCGGACTCCGATCTTGTGAGACTATTTTTCATAGCTGTTTGGAGTGAGTTTGTTCACCCGGCTATCTTTTGATACTCTTATTTATTTATTTGGACTTCATTATCTTCTGTGTTGAGCTGTGATGAGATTAGATATGTTATTTCTGGCCTGTGATTATTTATTTACAGCTTATGTGCATATATGAGGATTTCATATATTGGAGTATTTTTCGTATATGTGCAGCTAGCATATTCACGTTCTTGGTCCTATATATTTTGGGACTGGAGCGTTACATGTTTTTGTGGTGGCCCATGCAGGTCTGATTTAATATTGTTGGGTTACATGACTGTGCCCAACAAGCCTGCATTTAGGAATAGGAATATCTCATCCAGAACTACTACTATCCCTTGACTTCCAATCTTTTTGAAACTTTTTTGATTATTCGATTTACTTCATATCTAATCTTTCCTAATATCACTTATCTTCCTCATGCCAACAGTATGAATCTACGAAGCGGACGCACTTCTGCCTTAGCCCTCACATCTGGTGAGGAGATTACTCCGGAGGGACAGAATCCTCCCATGACTCCAGCGACACCTTACCAGCCAGGACTGTCATAGCCTACTACGACGGAGTACCCAGAGGTCGCAGCACCCCCAGGCAGCCAGGCTGGACAGACTACTACCATGCCACCGGGAGGGAATGTACCAGTGCCTCCACCACCACCATTCCCTCAGCAGTTTCCTCCACTGTCGGGACCTCAGATGCCTCCTCCACCGACTGATGGGAGCCCTACTACTCAGTTTATGTATGCCATAATGCAGGCTCAGTGGCAGCAGACTGAGCTGATGAGATAGACGATGATGGCAACTATGGCTAGACCCCTACCACCACCTCCAGCACCAGTACCAGCACCGGCTCTGCAACCCTATGAAGGCTCTATCAAAGATTTCACAGATATGAACCCCAAGGCCTTTAGAGGGACGGAGAAGCCATTAGAGGTGTCACAGTGGCTTATTAGTACCGAGAAGCTACTGAAGGCATCCCAGTTGCCAGCTCGAAATTGGATGACAGCAGTGGACTTACTGTTAGAAGACAATGCTCACCACTGGTGGAAGGCGGAAGAGAGACGATTAGGCACTGGGATCACTTGGAAGCAGTTCTATGATGAATTTTATGAGAGATTCTTCCCTATTCATGTTCGAGATGGTCTCTACGACCAGTTCCTTCATCTGAAGCAAGGGAATATGACAGTTGACGAGTATGACTCGGAGTTCAATCGCCTGAGTCGATTTGGTGTAGGATTGATTTCGACAGAGTTAGAGAAGGCGAGGAGATTTCACCAGGGGCTTGCACCAGAGCTCAAGTCTTATACGACTACTCAGTCTCGTGTCTCCCATTCAGCTGTCTTGGAAGAAGCTCGTGCTCGGAAGATTCTTCGCAAGGAACAGCAGCCGACATCGAGGTGCCATACACCAGCAGTTACACCAGCCCGAGCTACTCAGAGTGGACCTATCAGGAGGACCACAGGACAGTTCTAGCAGAGGCCCATACCTTATCAGAAGCCTGTTTGCCATTACTGCGGTAAACAAGGACATATCCAGAATGACTGCAGGACTCGCCTTGGATTATGCTTGAGATATGGATCTAATCAGCACATGCTCAAGGATTGTCCTGAGCAACATGCAATAGTACAAGCTCGACAAAATCCGAGGCCTACAGCTCCTGCTCTCCCAGCACCACGGCCTATAGCAGGAGCACCCCGTCTACCATTGCCTCCCCAAGGCACACAGTACAACAAGGCCAGAGCTCAGGGCCCGGGACAGAACTATGGGCAGGCATTCTTACTTGCTGTTGAGGATATAGAGACAGAGGCGGAAGTTATAGCAAGTATGGTTCTAGTTGCATCTTTTCCTGCTATTACATTATTTGATACTGGAGCCACTCATTCATTCATAGCCACAAGTTTTGCCACTAGACATAGCATTCCCATCACACCCTTAGCTAAGAATGTTAAAATCCTTACTGGAGGAGGAGTTGTACCTGTTAGTGGTGTTTGTAGACTTTGTCCTATAGTGATAAATGGCAGGGAGATGATGTCACGACTTCTTGTATTCCCTATGCCAATATTTGATGTGGTTCTTGGAATGGACTGGTTGAGCCAGCATTTCGCTCTCATAGACTGCCATAGGAGCAGTATTATCTTTAGACCACCGAATGCGGCAGAGTTTGAGTTCACCAAAGAAGACGGAGATAGTTGTGATGCACCCACAGCGGGGACTCATATGATGATGTATGACACCCCTCAGCACCCTATTATTACCGAGTTCGAGGATGTATTCCCAGAGGAGTTGCCAGGACTACCACCTGACCGAGATATTGAGTTTTCTATTGAGCTTATTCCCGGAGCCGAGCCTATTTCATCTCGAGTATATCGTCTGGCACCCAAGGAGTTGGTAGAGATGAAGACGTAGATTGATGACTTATTAGAGAAGGGATTTATTCGTGCTAGTGCGTCACCATGGGGAGCACCCGTTCTTTTTGTGCCTAAGAAAGACGGGACAGTGCGCATGTGCATTGACTACAGAGCGTTGAATGCAGTGACGGTGAAGAACAAGTATCCCTTGCCGCGTATAGACGATCTATTCGATCAACTGAGTGGAGCAAAAGTATTCTCCAAGATTGACTTACGATCGGGCTATCACCAATTGAAGGTTCGGAAGGAAGACATTGCCAAGACGGTCTTTCGATCGAGGTATGGACACTACGAGTTCTTGGTCATGCCCTTCGGTTTGACCAATGCTCTCGCAGTTTTCATGAATTTAATGAACAAGATCTTCCATCAATACTTGGACAAATATGTAGTCGTCTTTATAGACGATATCTTGATTTACTCCAAGAGTCAAGAGGAGCATGAGCAGCATCTACGGATAGTTTTGGGTACATTGAGGAAGGAGCGACTCTTTGCGAAGCTTAGCAAGTGTGACTTCTTTCTCAAGGAGGTATCATTCCTTGGTCATATTGTTACGGGCGATGGTATATCGGTAGACCCAGAGAAGATCGAAGCAGTCAAATCATGGCCCGCTCCCACAACAGCTTCTGAAGTAAGAAGTTTCCTCGGACTTACGGGTTACTATCGACGGTTCGTAGAAGATTTCTCTCGAATAGCGGGGCCTATGACTCGATTGACTTGCAAGGATCAGGAGTTTATATGGACAGACGAGTGTCAAGCCGCTTTTGACGAGTTGAAGAAGCGGTTGACCACAGCACCGATCTTAACACTACCATCGGGCCCAGGAGGATTTGTGATCTACAGCGACGCATCCGGGAAGGGATTAGGATGTGTATTGATGTATCATGGTCGTGTAGTAGCATATGCATCGCGACAGTTGAGAGTGCATGAGAAGAATTATCCAACCCACGATCTAGAGCTCGCAGCGGTTATCTTTGCCTTGAAGCTATGGAGACACTACTTGTATGGCGAGAAGGTTGATATCTACACTGATCATAAGAGCCTCAAGTACGTGTTCACACAAAAGGAGTTGAATATGCGGCAGCGACGTTGGTTGGAGTTGATGAAGGATTATGAGATTGAGCTACATTATCATCCGGGCAAGGCTAATGTCGTGGCAGACGCATTAAGCCGCAAGCCTATGGCACACTTTTTGACCACACAGAAGGAATTGATTAGAGACTTGGAGCAGCTTGGTATTGAGATAGTATTACCGGGAGCAGATGGCGTATTAGCCAACCTTCAAGTGCAATCATCATTGGTAGAGCGCATCAAGGCAGCATTGTCTAATGATGCTAGATTTCGACGGCTCAAGGAGAGGACTGAAGCAGGAGAGCAGACAGGATTGAGGATCCACACTGATGGGACATTGCGATGTGGTGATCGCATTTATGTTCCCAATAGAGATCTACGACAGGAGCTGATGGCAGAGGCTCACAGTTCGACTTACTCTATTCATCCCGAAGGGACCAAGATGTATCGTGACTTACGACAGTATTATTGGTGGCACGGAATGAAGCGGGAGATAGCTCGTTTCGTTGCCAAGAGCTTGGTATGCCAACAAGTGAAGGCGGAGCACCAGAGGATGGCCAGATTATTGCAGCCGCTACCCATTCCCGAGTGGAAGTGGGAGCACATTACTATGGACTTCGTCACGGGTTTTCCTCGGAGTCCTAGAGGACGTGACGCAGTATGGGTGATTGTTGATGGACTTACGAAGTCAGCATATTTCTTGCCTTTTAGAGTGGGCCAGTCGACAGAGGTATTGGCGGAGATGTACATGGGGCAGATTGTGAGATTACACGGAGTGCCTGTTAGTATTGTGTCGGACCATGACTCGAGATTCACCTCGCACTTTTGGAGGAGCATGCAAGAGAGTTTGGGCACTCGATTGAAGTTTAGCACATCGTATCATCCACAGACAGACGGCCAGTCAGAGCGTACCATTCAGACGCTATAAGATATGTTGAGAGCGTGTATGCTTGATTTTAGCGGTTCGTGGGAGGACCATATTCATCTTGTGGAGTTTTCCTACAACAATAGCTATCAAGCGAGCATTCAGATGGCTCCGTTTGAAGCATTGTATGGTAGGAAGTGTCGGTCTCCTGTTTATTGGAGTGACATAGGAGAGCGACAGCTATTGGGTCCCGAGTTGGTCTTGAGCACAGTGGAGACAGTGAAGAAGATTCAGGACCACCTGCGAGCAGCGCAGGATCGCCAGAAGCAGTGGGCAGATAATCGTCGTCGACCCTTGGAGTTCAAAAAGGGTGACCATGTGTTCTTGAAGATATCCCCCACTAGAGGCACGATTCGATTCGGAGGACGTGGCAAGTTGAGTCCAAGGTACATCGGGCCTTTCGATGTCTTGGAACGTGTTGGAGAGGTTGCCTACAGATTGGCATTGCCACCGTCACTAGAGGGAGTACATGACGTATTCTACGTATCTCAGCTGAGGAGGTATGTGGCAGACAGCAATCATGTGCTTGATCACTCCGAGATCACAGTCGGACCGAGTTTGTCGTACGAAGAGCAACCGGTGGGTATCCTCGATCGCCGAGTGAAGGTGTAGCGAAACCAAACTATTCCATTGGTTCGCGTGGCATGGAAGCATCACTCGCCAGGGGAGTCTACTTGGGAGCGCGAGGACGACATCCGAAACCGCTACCCGCATTTGTTCGAAGGTGAAGGTATGTCTTACATTTATAATTCCATGCATTGCATTGATCCCCCGACCTTATTTTAATTTCGAGGACGAAATTTTCTTTAAGTTGGGTAGGATGTAAACCCCCATATTTTTATTTGATTTTTTATAATTTAAATTAATTTTGTTATGTATTTTATTATGGATTTATTGCTACTAGGTTAATAGTATAATTAATGCATGTGTGTATATATATATATATTATTATATGTATGCATGTTCGTATTTCTATACGGAATATGATAGAATCTAGGAATTTTTAGGAATTTATGGTGAAAATTTTAGGAGTTTATTGCTTGTTTAAATATATATATATATATATATATATATATATATATATATATATATATATATATATATATATATATTTATATATATAACTGTTTGAAAAAAAAATAAAGAGAAACACTGATGGTGGCCGTGACCCCCACCATCAACAGTAGGCCCGACCCCCCACAATTGTGATGGCAGCTAATAGCTGCAACCCCCTTAGACCCTGACCCCACATCCGAGAGCCCACCAAGCAGCATAGCTGCTAATACAAACCGAGTACACCCCTATTCCTATTTACATTCGGAAACAAATTGCAGCAGTATATATATCAACTGCTCGAAAACCGAAAACCCTAACCCCTCTCTCATCCAAAAACTCCTCAACCCCAAGGCCGCCCAACCATCCTCCGCACACCCCAGCGCTCGCAGTCGGCCATCTACTCGCCGTCGACGACGTCGGGATCACTCGGAATCGACGGAAAACAGAGAATATTATGTTTGATTCAGAACTCAGGTACCCCTCTTCTAATTTTGTTTTCTTTAAACCTGTTCGACGAAAATTCGATCTATCGAATGCTGTGCGTAGTAGACATGACCCTCTTCAAACCCCTTCTGATAGAATCCTGGGAACCCCAAAGGATTGCTCAAAAAATCGAGACAAAGTTAGAGAAAAACCCACTTTCCTGAGTCACATGTAGGACACGTTTCCGTGTAGTCGGCTGGCCACCGATACGTATGGAGCGTACGACGGATAGGAGTAACTGCCAATAGTATTGCATGTTAGAAGACTTGGCGGTTACTAGAGGTTCATATCAGTCATGGAGATGATGATACTAGGCATTGGGTGGGGAGAACAATACCTGACGTATGGGCTTCTTTACACTTCCATGATTACCTGTGCGCTCCGTCGGAGACGCAGGCTCCAGGTGCCCTCTGACGTTATCCAGAGCGTTATGGACGTAGCCCCTTGCACATGGTGCCCTCTGACGCTTCCCGAGCGTTATGGACGTAGGCCCCTGGTACCCTCTATGGGAACTATGCCGATCCTATTTTCAGCCAGGGCTCATGCGTCGAAGGATTGTATCTCAACTGCATATTCACAGTAGAATGGTCAGGAACCCGATTGCATGCATACCTTTTTCCTCTTATTATATTGTCACAGTTTATTATGGCATGGTGTTTTCTTGTATGTTGCTATGTCCCCTGAGGACCTGGTTATCTCTCCAGGTTTAGAGGATTTTCCACAGGAGTACGGAGCGGCATTGGAGCTATCTTATATTGATGATGAGGCAGTGCCTTATGATTCCTAGTCTATTTCTTATCTGAGACAGCTGTAGACATTATTTTACACCTCTTTTTCTTTCTATTTTGCGGAGGTCGGACTCCGATCTTGTGAGACTATTTTTTATAGCTGTTTGGAGTGAGTTTGTTCACCCGGCTATCTTTTGATACTCTTATTTATTTATTTATTTGGACTTCATTATCTTCTGTGTTGAGCTGTGATGAGATTAGATATGTTATTTCTGGCCTGTGATTATTTATTTATAGCTTATGTGCATATATGAGGATTTCATATATTGGAGTATTCTTCGTATATGTGCAGCTGGCATGTTCACGTTCTTGGTCCTATATATTTTGGGACTGGGGCGTTATACTGCCTTCTTCTCGTCGAGAGACAGCCAACCCAGCAATGGAAGGTGATTAAGGGCGAGCCGATTCGATTTATGAGCGATGATTTCATCAATGATTGATTTGCGCCCCTCTTTTTAGAGTGTAGAGTATCACAAACTTTGTGCCACCCCTTCTTAGGGTGTGGTCGCCCTTTTTTTGAACACTATTCGTTTTTATGAACCGTGTTGCGCATATTGTTGCGTAATGTACGACTTAATTTGAGGCACAACTCAGTATGCGACACAACCTGAGGTATTACACAACTTGAGTTTCGCGCAATATGGCATGTGGCACAACCTAAGTTTTCGTGCAACACATCTCGTGGTGCAACTCAAAGAGTCTATGTAACTCAAGAAGTTATACATCTTTGTTTTGCTTCTAATTTTTTTTGTTCATGTCTCTTTGCAGTTAATCTCAGGGAAGACCCAAATTCAGAAAGGTTTGCTTCAACATTTAACGTCCCAGAGTATAGAGAGAATTTGTCTCATGTCACTTTCCCTCAATATGATTGTCCTGAAGCACGAAGAACTCTACTCATAGATCAAGATAATCAAACTCTTTTGAACTTGATGAACGGTGAACCTCTTCATAGCTTGGATACTACAGTCCACAAAAAACCTGTCTTTTTATTCGGGGATGCTATCAAGAAAACCTTCCAACCTAAGGCAAGAAAAGAGACGAGATATTTCTTAAAGGGAAATAATGCCATACATCTAACATAAATATCAAGGTCTATGGCATTATCCCAGTATGCTTTTGCTAGCTATCCTAGAAGGATGTCATGGGATTTGACTCCTCTCCAACAAGCAAGAGTCGGTCGAATCTGTTATAAAGTGGGTCCGCAGAACAAAGACCTTTTTTACAGTACTTCTGAAAAATATAGCACACACTTAAGATGTTTAAGGCCGAGCTGCATCCCTCCTGAGGATTCTTCCCTGCTTCTTCCAGTCAGAATACCTATTTTTGCAAATACATTTACAAAAGCTGAAGGAAGATATCCAGACCGTGCTATGCGCATGATAGGCCTGGTAAACCCTGGAATGAAGCACTGGAGTAGCTTGTCCATATAGATTTTCGAGGAATCCAAAGACAAGCTCATTGATCCGGGCCTCTATAATCCCATCTACACTAAAGTATATGGCATTCATCCAAACCCTCACATGTTCTTGGCTTTAGTAGAGAGATATAACAAAAGCACTGGGACCTTCATGACACCTCACGGAGAAATGTGATTTGCTCGTAACGAGATGGAATATATCTCTCGTCTGCCGATGGGTGACAACCCATATGAAGAATATGTACCCACAAATGATGAATTAGATGCTCTAGCAAAGGAGAATCCCCAGATGATCACAGTTTTCCAAGAGTTGCTGTGTCACTATAAAATCTGCTCACTCTACTACGAAAGTGCCACTGCGGGTACTTGCTACATCACAAAATGGATGCCATATATGTTCATGGGTCATGTGTGGGAGGACAAGCCACTGGACAGTCAAGCTTGTACCCCTCGTGTCTTTGAACCTTTTGATAGAAGTGACACACACACATGTAGTCCATATCATTCATACACATTCCTACTAAATTTCCTATACCTTGTTTCCTGGCAACACTGAAAACAAAATCTGAGTTTGACACACATACACACTGTCACACACATGACACTCTCTACACACATCACCCTATTAAATTCCTGTCACAATGTCACCCACACATTATACACACACATCACTGATTTTACATAGTGCACATGTTCTCAGAAATTCAGGAAAACAGTAAATGTGTGTGTGTGTATGACTGGAAATCAGTGTACAATGGGATAGTACAATATAGATGTTCAAATCTGAACATTAGATGTTCAAGATCTGAACAGTAGATGTCCAAAATCTGAATAGAATCAAGTGGATGCAACCTGGCACATTCAAATGTGGACTAATATCACTCTAAACTAACATAACAATTCTAACACACTATTCTAATACACCCTGGTCCTATCATCTCTGTTAAATCCTAATCTAGGATACCAACCACATCCCAGCCCTCTGATACATTACTAACATTAAAAACATGACTCTAATACATTCTAACTTAGATATCCTTTACATACATCTACTAACTCAAAACCTCCCTTAACCCCCCAATTCTTACTAACTCGACCCACATGTCCAAAGCCAAGGCAGTTTGTAGACTACCATGCCAAGCCACTGCTCTGCATTGCAAGTGCCAGGCCAAGCATAGCCACTGCAGCTGCTGCCCAAGCCTGCATTGCAAGGCAATACCCTTTCCTACTGCTACAGCATGCTCTGCTGCATACTGCAATGCTGCTGCTATGCCTACTGTCATTCACATATTTATTACCTACTGCTACCAATGCAGATCACTCTCATCCAGGCACTCACCCACTCAAGTACTCTCACGACCTCTGAATCACCAAATATAGGTATAGGTCTGAAACTAAACCCAAGAAACTGAGTTAAAATCAAATGGACTCAACACCTAGTACCTACATATGACTGATACTAACTTATTACTCATACATGGCATTGGCCAAATGAACAAAACCTCTGATACATACATCCCACTCTTAGCACAATGTTTAAAAACCCAAATCTATACATTCAGTCACATTTAATCAATGCCCAGATGTATACATATCATGTTAACAACCCAAAAAATCATGTAATCTTAAAACAATCAAACAATCCTAAACTATCCCAAAATTGGAACAACACAGTTCATGTGTATTTCGAAATTCAATATTCAATTTCGAAACCAAAATTAGAAATATAAATACAAAATAAAATAGGGAAAACACGTGCACTGTGTATAGGCAAACCCCATGTGTCCTAGTGGTCCCTAACGTGTCCAAGAATCAGGACACAAAGTGTCAAAAATGAAATCTAATCAGTAACAGAAAACTGTAAAATTTAATCATCGTGCGGCCATGTCGTGTCCGATTGGACACGACACAAAGCTCGAAGTGTGTCGAGCTCTTGCACACATGTTCGCCAATTATGGGGCTACATGTCTATGGCCATGCACTGTGTCCCAGTGTCGCCATGTCCAAGTTAAACGTGCATGTCAAGACACGTTTTTACGTGTGTGCCGTAACAGTGTGGGTCAGTGCAAAGGGAATAACTCCTCGAATACTCCACCAACCCATACCAAATTTTGGAAGGATGGTGACAGAGGTTGCCCCCTCGTGTCCACTAAAAATTATGTCAAGAGAGGCCGTGTCGTGTCCTGTGGGACACTCGAACAGTAGGGGACTGCACGGGGTCTGTGCACGGTGTCGTGCATGATGTGCCTGTCCATTTTGGACACAAAAATCCTCCAAAATTGTGCTCAGTCTTCAACATAATTAATCTACACATTAAGAGCTTCAAAAACATGTAATTAGTTTTGGAAAATACGAAAATCTATTTCTATGAGGCATTTCAACAAACACTTGCACATACACATAGACACGTGCCCGATACGGACGCCAAACGGACACGATTTCAACCCAAACTTTAGGGACAGCTAGGGGACACCTAGATATAGCCTAATATACAAAGAAAACAGAATATTAGCACAATTTGAGAAGTTTTACCTATATGTGAAAATAACAAAAAAAAGCTTTAAATGGGAGGTTCCTCCTTGCTAGCCAAATGCTCCAAATTGACCCAAAGCTGGGATTACTCTCCACAAACAGAAAATAGGAGAGTATTAGGCTCTAATTCAAGAAACTAGAGTGAAAAAGGAATTAAAATGAATAATCTATGGATTGGGGAAGACTAGCCATACTTTTCTTTTCTCTATGTGTTGGAATGATACAAAAGAGGCAAGAACTAATGAGGAGAATATTTATAGGGAGGGGAATGAACTAGTGGCTGGTCATAAAGGAAAGAATTAGGGTTAGGGTTTAGTCTAATGGGCTATGGGCCTAGTTGCACTAGTCATGGAATCAATTTCTAAGTCTCGAGCCTATGAATCAAATCACTAACCCTCCTATTTGAATCTTGATTTCTAAATGACTAACTTAGGTTGACTTAAGTTAGACTAGGGTCTCACCATGCTAACCAAGTCACCATAGCTAGAGTCAACATCTAGGTTAGCCTACAAAGTCTCAACTAGTCAAAGTAAAAAATAACAATCACCACTCCAATAATTAATTAAATAATTCCAATAAGTTAAAATGACCAAAGTACCCCTAGACTAAAAATGATAATTAAATATCTCCAATCACATGGTTAGGATCTAGGTTAGACAGTCTCTCGGGTTTCACTAGCAGTACATCAAAATCACAAGTCATGACTTAAAACAGTTTTAAATTGATTAAAAATCACCAAAAATCATAATGTGATTTAAATGCAATAAATAATGATTATAAATACAAAATTTTGAAAATACCCTCATTTCAAAAACTGGGTGTTACATCTAGGTAAGACCAGACGGAACTCCATCCATCAATCACGGCCAAGCAATGAGTACAGCTTGATACTTTAACTAACTAGGGTTACCACAAGCTTAGTTACTAACAAGATGCATCGAGATGTTCCAATAGCCACAAGCCCTATAGTCTTAATCCAGGTTATCCGGTCATAAGTTGAGAGAGTTGGATTAGGTGACTTGGGGGTGTAACACACGACAGTGTGCTGGAAATGTGACCCACTCGATGGCAGGCCACAAGTCCAATTAGAGCACCCAGATAACGGGGCTGCCTGTAGCTGGAAATCTGTCACGCCCCAGAACCAGAATTCTGGAAGATCTTCAAATACAGTCCCTGCTGGAACCGCTGGGCCCTATCAAACTCGGTCGCCACCAAGGTGGGGGCAAACCTACTGAGTCTAGAAAACTCTGATGCATAACTGTCGACTATTCTGCCTCCTTGCTTCAAGTTGGTAAATCTGGTCTGCAAGTCGTACCGAGCCACAACATCGAAATACTTCGTCTGGAATCTCTCCCTAAACACTGCCCAAGCAATGGGTGCCACTAATCCCATGGCCTGCGCCGCCCACCAATTGCGAGCTAAATCCAACAACTGCAGGCGTACCACCGCCACCTTCTCATTCTCAGGTGTCCTGGCTGCTTCCAGAATCACCTCGGTATCCTGAAGCCATGCATCCGCGGCAACCGCATCCTCGCTGCTGTCGAAGAAAGGAGGGTTCAATCGCTTGAAGCTGTTCGCTGCCTGGTTCCCTGGATGTCCGCCTTGGGTCAAAGCATCTTGAACTGTCTGGTGCAGGACGTCACTTCGACGATCCTGGGAAGCTATCAAGGTTCTGATGAGGCCTACTAAAGTACCATCATCTGGCTCTGCGGGCTGGACGGGCCGAACTGGTGACTCTCCTCTAGTAGGCACAACTCTGGAGGCTATCCCGGAATGCTGGGCTTGATCTCCAGGTTGCTGCTGATCCGTGGGATGTGCTCCACCTCGTCGATCGGTAGGACCAGGTACAGTGCCGCTGAAGAAGACGACACAGGAAACAATAAGGAAAGGACCAGGACAGATCAACGATACAAGCATGTAATCAGGGCAAGAATTTCAGGGATTTAAAAATACGGGCGGAGATTCAAGGACGAATACTGATTGAGACATCTATTCGGTAAACCCTCACATTTCTTGATTGACAAGACCTCCATGGGCCACCACTTAAACCATGTCACGCCCCAGAACCAGAATACTGGAGAGCGGGGGCAGACATAGCCAGCTACGTATATTGAAATGGAAACCACCTCGATATACGGTCACGGCTGTCTGGATATGTGAGGGTTTTCTACAAGCCAACAGTCTCTTATGGTCATGAACAAGCCTAGTGTCTTAATCACCACAAGTAAGTAAAGTCGTAAGATGTATGATCATTAAATATACAATAATAAGGCATCCCAAATATTACATATTCAGCTGATCATGAAGCTAGTCGTTACAAAATGTTAGGACTAGCAAGAGTTTAGTCATACATGATCAACCCTAGGATTTGTCAATCATGTTTACAGCCCGTAGGCAGACAGTAAGTAAAAGTGCTCCGAGCTAACAGGTGCTCGTCGGCTAAACGCCTCAAAAGAATAATTTTTACAATAGAGTGAGCGAAACAAAATAAAAAACCCACTCTTTGCCCGGATTCCGTCTAGTGTTCACCATTGGGCTGGAAGCTTGGTAGATCCTCGGGAGCTGCTCCAAAATCTGGCCACACAAAACCAGCTGGGTCAACCCCAGAAAGAGCAAGTGCCACAAGGGGGCCACGAAATAAGAACAAAAGCCAGCAATCAGCACAGAAAATCTAATATTAAAACTAAAATTTATGAAAACATGTCAGGATGATATACGACGAGATAACCATGGAACTATTCCGATAGCCAGGTTACAACCCGTAAACCAAACAAGGACCGGGGTTGTAATCCTTCATCTGAACAGAGCTTGGTTTTCCACCATTTATCGGCAAGATAAGTAATGTAAGTAATCAAGACAGGAAGCAATCTTGCATGGGATCAAGACATGACTAGACTGGTTATACCTCATTCAATCAATCACGGCCAAGCAGATACTACGGCTTACTACTTTAACTAACTAAGGTTATCACAGGCCTAATTACTAACAAGATGCAGTTGGATTGTTCCACAACCACAAGCCCTTCAGACCATCCAGGTTACCCAGGACGAAAGATTAGGGTTGAATTCAGGTGGGTACATCGTCCAGGAGACGCATGTACCCTTAGGTGACTTAGAGGATGCAACACCTGACAGTGTGCTGGAAATGCGCCCTACTCGACGGCAGGCTACAAATCCCTGGAGCGCCCAGGTAACGGAATTGCCTGTAGCTGTGTCATCTCTTTATGACTACTGTGTTATTCTAGTTATTAGCCTTAATCCATTTTAGTAGGTACTCCTGACCGTGGTACTCAGGAGTCACATCCTAGGCGTGATGCAAGACAGGACAAGTGGATTTAACAATCAAGCAAGAAAGAACCACCCACGGTGTCAAGGCAAGTCAAGTTAAGTTATCAAGATAAATCATGTCAGGGTACTTGTCAGGAGTGCGCCACGACGGGCCACTATCAGGTCAGGTTGGTCATGTCAGGAGTGTACCACTAAGGGTCACTGTTGTGTCATACTAGTTCCTTGTCATACCGTGCCACATACAATAGTCATTCCAAACATGTTAAGTAAAATCAAGTTCATGACAAAAGGCGTAAGGATATAAAATAGGCGTAAAATATCTAATAAAATATCAATATACAGGGCTATAGAAGAGTCAAGCTTAAAGAAATAAGACCAAAACTCCAAGAGCCAATGGGTTAAGCAAGGGGTCAGGGGAGCAGCGTACGAAAAGTCACGCATGCTGAGAGCAGCGTGGGTGAAAAGTTACGTACGCTGAGAGAACAGCATAGGTAAAAAGTCACGCACGCTACAGGGAGCAGCGTAGGTGAAAAGTCACGCACGCTGAGAGAGCAGCATAGGTGAAAAGTCATGCACGCTACAGGGAGCAGTGTACGTGAAAAGTCACGCATGCTGAAGGGAGCAGTGTAGGTGAAAAGTCACGCACGCTGAAGGGAGCAGCATAGGTGAAAAGTTACGCACGCTGAAGGGAGCAGCATAGGTGAAAAGTCACGCACGCTGAAGGGAGCAGCATAGGTAAAAAGTCACGCACGCTGAAGGGAGCAGCATAGGTGAAAAGTTATGCACACTGAGAGAGCAGCATAGGTGAAAAGTCACGCACGCTGAAGGGAGCAGCATAGGTGAAAAGTCATGCACGCTGAGAGAGCAGCATAGGTGAAAAATCACGCACGCTGAGAGAGCAATGTACGTGAAAAGTCACGCACACTCAAGGAAGCAGTGTACGTGAAAAGTCACACACGCTGAAGGGAGCAGCATAGGTGAAAAGTCACGCACGCTGAGAGAGCAATGTACGTGAAAAGTCACGCACACTCAAGGAGACACGCTTCCAACAGGAAGCGTACTCAAGTCTGCGTACGCACGCTAAAGAGTGCACGTAGCTCAGTGTGCGTAAGCTAAACAGCTCTGCACACTGCTCACTGTCTTCTCCAAACAGCAGAACACCATGGATGAACCCAAGGCTTCAAAGCATCATAACTTGGCCATCCGAACTCCAAATCCAGATTTCCAAAGTTCCTACTTGGGTAGAATTGAATGCTCTTCCACATGGAAACACCAAAACCCATAAAAATCCAACTTAAGGAGATCAAACCATACAAAATCCGAAAATAGAAATAACTTAGATCTAGAGCAAAGGAGACTTCAAATCACAAAACATCAAGTTCTAATGTTGATCACCATGTCCTAATCTAGCAAATGAACCAAGAAAATAGGGCTCTTATGAAGTGGCAAGGTGCACTTGCCTAGGGTTAGGAGAGTTGTGTAGAGGAAGGAGAAGAAGAAGAAGAAGAAAATTAATGGTAGAAGTTATGAGGAGAGAGAGTGGTAGGTGGGGGTTATAAAGAGGGGGAGTTATGGTGTGTTGAGGGTGGAGTATAGGGCTAGGGTGTTCCAACACATAAAACCGAACCAACCCGAACCATGCCAAAAACCAAAAATATGAGAAATACCGAAATTCCACAAGTCGAGAAAAATAAAATACATGCCAAAATCCAGATACGAGTAAAAATACAAAATACGGGAAAAATACGGGAAATGAGGGTGACAAAATCTCTTCATGGACTACTTGATTAATCTAGTCATTATCCTAGTTAGATTCAGTACGAATCCCTGATCTAGAAATCAGGAATTCATGTCCTAGACATGATGCATGACGAGACATGTAGCTTATACTGATACAATCAAGAGAAATCATCTACGGTGTCAAGACGAGAGTTATATGTTACTTGTCTAGATTACATGTCATGTTTACTTGTCAAGAGTGCGCCGCAACAGGCCACTATCATGTCATTTATCATGGCAAGGTTACTTGTTATGAGTGCGCCATGGCGGGCCACTAAACATATAGTTTTTATTTCCTTGTCGTGGTCAGATTACCATATCAATATTGCTTGTCAAGGGTGCGCCACAACGGGCCACCATCATGTGCTATCATTCCATTAACATGTCATGCTCACATCGTGTTCATGTTGAGTTCATATAAAAAAGGTGTAAGGATAAAATGGAAGAATACAAAGAATCAAGAAAGGGGAACCTGGGGACACCATGCGCCCAAGGGGTGCATGTGCCAGGGTTATGTGCCTAAGGCATGCGCCCGCGGTCTATGCGCCCACATAAATGAGGCAGGGTGCATGGGAAGCTAAGTCAGAAGCCACCTATACTGGCTATGTGGGTGCAGAATAAGGGCTATACGCCCATACAGGGTCATGCGCCCAAGCTGGGGATGGTCAAGGTAACATGCACTTAAGCATGGAGGGTGGTCAGGGCAGCATGCGCCCATGGTAGCATGCACCCAAGAAAAAGGGAGTCTGGGACACATGCACCCAAGAGGAGGCATGCGCCCAGGGGGGTTATGCGCCCAGCACCCATGCGCCCACACAATTCGTGGGCGCATAGTTATGCGCCCGCACTGTTCTTCTTCTCCAAAATTTCGAGAAGAAGGCCATGGAACCCATGACTTTCTTGCTCCATAGAACCTTCAATTTACGCCCAAATTTGGACTTCCATAGGTCAAAATAGGGTAGAATGAAATTCTCTACGACATGGAACAACTAGTTTTTGAAAACAAACAAGTTTGGTAGATCAAAACCCAAGAAAACCAAAAATGCATCAAACCTAGATCTACAAGAAAATAAACCACCAAAATGGAAAATGTAAGGAACTAAAATGTCTTAGAATCATGTGGAGAAGGAAATAGAACAACAAAAATGGGGTTCTCTCATGAAGCAAGTTGAACTTGCCTATGGGTTCTTTGGTTGTTGGAAGAGTAAAGGCAGAAGAAAGAAAGAGTAAATGATAATAAAGGAGGAGAGAGAAAAGTAGATGGGTTTATAAAGGAAAAAAGGGGGTTTAACATGATAAACCAACGAAAATAAACCAAGCCAAACCAAAATGAACCAAGTCAAACCATGATATGCCATGATGAACCTAAGCAAGATTAAACCAAAAATTAGCTAGTAAGGTAAGAGAAGTATAAATACGTGTCAGGATTCCGTATACGTATACTAGAGATACGGATAACGAAAAACGGGGGGACATGATGTCACTAATATTCATGTAATCACTGTCATATTGCTACTTAAACTTATCATTCTTTTACTGTTTATTAAATTTATCATACTATTATACTGCTTTGTTCGCCTAATATGTATTTGTAGATAACAGTAAACATGATCAAACCAGGACATATGTAATGAAGAATTAATGATGGGCTAAAGAAGGCGTTATACAAGAAGATTAATCTGAACCATCCAACGACATATTCGAGGCCTCGTACTCAGGGGTTCCGCTAGGGACAGGAGTTGAGGGGGCAACGCCCCCGTGGGGGTTCGGGGGCAAAGCCCCGGAAAGGTATTCAGATTTTTAGATTTGTTTATCTTTAGACAACTACTGTCAAAGAAAAAGGCGTCATCAAAGTGCTCTTAGTTTTTATATTTATTTCTTTATTTGATCTTTATTTGAGTCTAGATAATTGGTACATCGGGTTGATGGCACTTGGTTTGGTTTTTCATAAACTCTATCAAAAAAGCCTACATAAAGTTTATATCAATCATGTTCATTCAGTCCACAAAATGCCCAAATAAAAGTCCACTCAAATAGCCTACAAACTTACAAAAACCAAAGCACACTCTTCATGATTCAAATTAGAACCAGGGCAACTGAACTCGGACCAAGTTCTGCTCGAACTCGGTTCCCCCTGACCCAGGGATCGGGTCATCCTAAAGAACAGGCTCCAAACATTCAAATTTTTGAACATTGGACTATCGAACTCTACCCGAGTTTTGTCCAAGAAAATACTATAAATAGAGGATAATTCTTCATTCTATTAACTCATTCATCTTTTCTCTTCTTTATCCATTCAAGTATTTTTCAAAGAGCTTTTTACTTTCAAATCAAAGCTTTACAACTCCTAGCCAAGCCAGTATCAGTTTCAGTTAAATCTAGAAGTTTGGTCGAGTTGTACAAAAGGCTTGAAAATAGCTCAGTTTTTATCTTGTTCCATAAGTCGGCAAGTCCTTCGGATAAAAGGCTTACAAGTTGAAGTAGTGCTCTTGGAATAAAAAAAACATGTGTTGTAAGGAGCTGCAAGTGCTTCGGATTCAAAACTTATGTTTCATAAGATAGTGGATTCAACATCGAGCTAGAGTACTCGAGACTGGACTAGTCCTCTCAGAGGAAAACCATTATAAACCTTGGTATTTGCGTTTCCTTCTCTGAACTTAATTATATTACACATTTATTTAAATAATACCTACTTCATTTTAGATGGTTATTGCCTTAAATATTTATAGAGATGATTTTTATTCTGCTGTACACATGCACTATATTCATCTCCCCCCTAAAGGTGCTCAATGGTCCTACAATGTTCATATATGTACTATTTTCATGCTTATCACTATATGGTTGCAAGGTGGCTTTAGTTCACTAGGTTGGCTTCCTTTGTGGTATTTGTTATCTGGAGTTGACCATGCTACTTTTGTATGGCCAGATGTCAAAGCAGAATCAGGATCTACCGTACCTCTTGCCCGATGGTGACCATCTGGAGGGGTACCGACTGAGTCCTGAGTGGATTTTCTCTATATTCCCTACTAGCAATCTGTATATTCTTTTACGACGTTTATCCATCGAGCACGTATTTTGCTCATATTTTTTACTTAACTCTCTACTCGAGGGTATCATGATCTGAATATATCTAGACTGCAACTAGATTTGATCGTGCATTATGTATAGTCTTCTTAGTTCTTTATTTTGTTTTACTAGCTTTATGATCATCTATATTTCTATTGTTTGGGACGCTTTATTATTATATGTCTGATGATCGTACTTCTTATATTTTTGTTTGTTCGTGATTAAGACACATAGGATTGCTTGACCTAGTATTGACTGTTAGATTGTAGGATAACCCTAATATCTTTCATAATGTGACTATAACTTGGGTACCGGAGTACTCTGAAATACGTAGCTAACTATTTACCATACCAGCTCTCTAGTATTTTGGTTCTGGGACATTACATCTATATTTCATATTTGACATCCAAATACGAAAATGTAAATTTGTTCACTTTTACATTCCAAAGATTAAAACTTGAGAGGCTATATATATATATATATATATAAATAAAAAATAATATATATATATATATATATATATATATATATATATATATATATTAGTTTGTTGAAGGGGAGTCATTGGACCACCTATTCACTGAAGGGTACGGCGCTCAGCTTATCTTTTCTCATTTTCAGAATATTTTACAGATTACGGGTGAGGTGGATAATCTATATGATCGGATGGCTTTGTTGGGATCCAAGAATCGCCTTCACGAATCTCAGATCGTTCTCTGCATGATCGTGTGGGTTTTATGGAGAATAGAAATAAAGCTAGAGGGCTACACCTTTCTTCTGATAAGCTGTTGGGGGAAAGCAAGAGGCAGATCCAAAGAGTGCTTGTTAATTGCAATCTGTCACGACCACGCACCCGCTTTTCTAGATGTGAGTGCGTGTCCAAGTCCAGCCTACGCCGCAGTATCGACGGTAGTACGCTGTCTATCCAGCAATAAATAAAATGCTCATAAAATACTATCTTTATTGCTCATTCACAACAACTAAATCAATTTACAAAATTTTACAAGATTTATATTTAACCAAATACAATGTCTCACAAAATCAAATACAACAAATCTAAACTATCTAATATAACTAGAATCTATGTTTTGCCGTCCAAGATATCTCTAACTCCACCCGACGGAACCTAAGCAAGAGAGCAGTCACCAAGTGTCTGTCAACTGAAAAAAAAATATCCAGTCAGGATTGGAACAAGTTCACCAAAACATCATACTACATAATATAATATACATGCATGAAGGAAGCAATAATAAGGAAAATGAACTATATGCATGACACAAAAGAGTATGGTTATAACATAAGAACAACAAGACAGTCGACTCAATGGAAAGGAAATGAATGAACAATATAGTAACAAAAGATCACGTGTATTGTGTGTTTTAGAATACCGACGTTCAACATGTGGTTAGGTTAGGAATTGGACAGTCAACACGTGAGCTGTATTGACTGAACAAACACTGTCAGACGATCCCCTGACCGAATAAGCTCTGGGCTACACTAGGGTACCACATGTCTACTAGTCATATTCTCCCACCCGACTATCTCACAAGTACATGTCCAACACGATTAACATTAACAACACGATAAACGAGAATCACGATAAACTAGAAATTAGGCATGAACGTGTACATATACTCTAACAACTCTAACTCTCGTGTACAAGCAATAATCATGATGAATCTAGAACAGTGACAATAAGAAATATGAAGATGTAACTGTAAAACGACGACAAAAATATGTGCAGTACAAAATAAAGGTAATATAATGCCATAGTAAAACTTGCCTTGAGTTGGTTGCAGTTGACATGCGGTATGATTGTCTTGGCACAGAATAGTCATAGAGGTCATAAGTACGCAAGATGATCTCAATTGATGGGACGGACCGTGTCATTGCGTCCAAAAAAGTCAATTTAGCTAGGGACGATATGAAGGAGTCCAAATTCGAAAAAAAATAGGAATTTATACAATTGGTCATGGACAGAATTCGATAATCGAAGAAAATTCATATAAACAAATATTTAGAACTATTTATGAAAATATTTGTAATATTTTAGACACTATATTTTACTAATCAGAATAGTTTTAGATGAATAATTGAAAGTCACAAAATCCATTTTTATATATAACTATAAATTTTGGTCAAGGCCACATTAAAATAGATAAAAAAAAAAATAATAGTACAAAAAATATATTTAAATAATACTAATGATAATAATGAAAATAATAGCAACACCAATACACATTATATATATATATATATATATCCTAAATTTTAAAAACCCAATATCATATATGTCTCAAAATAAAACAATAAAACATAATGATAAATATATCACTAATAACATTGATAAAAATAATATTAATATTAATATTAATAATAATAATAATAATAATAATAATAATAATAATAATAACTAATGAAACAATAATAGTAACGATAGTAACAACATAACCTATGGTACTATACTGTTACGAAATAGCAAAACACAAAATCCCTTTCCACTCTCTCGGTACTATACTGTTACAAAATCGATGGTAGTGAGAAAGACTTGCAAAACACAAAATCCTTCCTTCTTTTCAATATCATACATGTCTCAAAATAAAAACAATAATACATAATGATAAATATATCACTAATAACATTGTTAATAATAATAATAAAAATAATAATAATAATAACTAATGATGAAATAATAGTAATGATAGTGACAACATAACCTTTGGTACTATACTGTTACGAAATAGCAAAACACAAAATCCCTTTCCACTCTCTCGATTTTCGAATCAAGAATCTAATGAAAGGGATTATGTTGGGGAAAGATTGAACAGAGGAGAGAGAATCGATAGAAGAGAGAAAGACTAGAGAAGGAATGAGAAGAGAGAAATAGGTAGGGAGATCGGGAGTTAGAGAAGCACACTTTTTTTCTTTAAAGGAGGAAGAAATCAGAGGGAAGGGAGAGCTGGTCTTCTTCAAAGAAGAAGGAAAAGAAGGAAGGAGAGGATGAGGAGCCAAGCTCACCATTACTCGGCGCAGAGAAGAGAGAGAAAGAGAAGAGAGCGCGGCTGAGATGGTCGATCTGACTGGAGGAGATCCGATTGGGGTCTGCGGAAGAGGATGCAGCGTGCGCGGCCCGGTCAGAGGCTCGGCGGTCGCGGGCTTTGACTGGCGGTGCGTCAAGGTGGAGTTTGACTTGCCGGCACGCCATGGGCGAGGAGCCAGAGGTGGCAGGGACCTGGGTTTGGACGCCGACCGTGCCTCGACCAATGGCGTCGAGCGGCGACCGCGGGGGTTGGGATGCGGGTCTAGAGTTGGTCGATAGTTGTAGGGATTGTGGTTTTTCTGTTGGTGGCGGCTTCGACAGAGGAGAGGGGACGGGGTCCTATGGAGGAGCTCGCCGGCCAGGGAGAAATCGATGGGGTGCTGTGTTGGCTGACTCCTGGATGGAGTTGGCCGGGAAGTCAGAGGTCAGGGAGGAGGAAGGTGACCCGGTGGTGATGACGATGGCAGGGACTATGGCGAGGAGCGGAAAGGTCGAGGCGATGGTAGCAGCAATGGTGGTTCACGGCGGTGTCGACGGGGATACAGCTTCAGCGAAAATTGGAATTAGGGGGTAGGGTTTTAGTATTAGGGGATTATGGTTTTAGGATTAGGGAATTAGGGTTAGGGTTTTAGGAATTAGGAATTGAGTCGGAATTGTGTCCTGCATGACACACGAAGGGTATCCGGTGTGTCGGACACAGGTGGGAATAATGTATTTGTAATAAAAATATTAGAAAGAAAAATAGGGACACGGACACGATGCACGATACGATGGTGATGACAATGGCGATTGATTTTGGGTTGTGGAAATTGTGGAGAAAATAAGGGAAGTCTCCCCTTTATATAGAAGATGGGGTTCCTAATAAGTAAAGGATTATAAATCCTAGATTAAATCTTTATAGAGATTTTAAATTCATCCAAATAAATTGATCAAATCTTAGTTATAAACCTAAATCATAAATAAACATTAAAAATTATTTAATAAAATCTAAATATTTGATAACCATAATAATACTTAATATTAGCAAAAACACTATATTTCTATAATTATAAGATAATATAAATATTTAAAAACCAATTACTAAAATCTAACATAGAATTTAATCAATCAGTTAGATTGATCAATCTCAATCTAATAATTTAAAAACAATATCTAATATATCAAATGCCATTTTAAAATAGATTTTATAAACTAAAACTTAAAGATAATTGATAATAGGAAATTAGTATATCTTTTATAAACTAAAATTTATATTTAAAAATAGTTTTGACAAAAATCCTTCATCAGTCTAAATATCTTTTAAAATAAAACTTAAATTTTTAACTAGAAAATATTTAAAAATAAAAATAAATAAAAAATTTTAAAAAAATTTGGGAAGTGGGCTTACAAATATACCCAGCTTAAAAATAAATTTGTTCTCGAATTTAAATATCTAGCATATATATGAAAAGTATCAGTAAAATATCAAAAAAAGAAAATATAAATCATTAAATGAAAAATAGCAAAAATAGAAAGATTAATTCTAATCATTGGTCAAAGAAAGATGGATTGGGCAAGAACAAAGTAAAAGGAAACCTAGGTTTGGTCTTGAATTCTAGAAGATACATAAAATTTTGGATAGGCACTGTTGATAGGAGAAAACAAACGAATTTAGACCATTAGGACAAAACTATAATCAAGGAATAGAGTTAGAGGAGTTTGACCTACGTAATATTCCATTAATGACTTAGTCTATTCCTTTGACCCATATCTAAAATTCTATTAAATTGATATTTTCAAAAATATAGAAAAATTCTCAATCTTAATTTAAATCAATAATTCAATACTCAAAGTTTCATATCATAATTAAAATTCATCCTTCATAATCTCCTCGATATTTAAAATTCAATAAGTTTTCAATGTCTTATCACAATTTTTTTCGAAATTCATTTTCTTTTAAAAAAATTCAACCATAGCAACAAAATCATATTCATCAACAAAATTTAAAATTATAATCATCGAGAAGTCTACCCACCTTTGATCAACGTCATATCAAAACAAATTTAAATCCTCGTATTAACAAATATAAAAATTCCTCAAATTGATTTAACCTCAAAATTCAGCAAATATTCCTATCTTAACCACATAGCCTATGTAGCAACCTTAACTACCCAATAATCGATTCAAAATAAATCTATGGGTCATCCACGGGGTACCTGGTCCTAGTCTTAGTCATTATCCTAAAATCAAATCAACCTAATTGTGAAAGAGCAATTCCTAATCGCAGGCATGCAATAGTACGTCTAACTTAAGTACTATCACGAGTTCACACAATTTTGCAAAAACGGACCTGCATAGGCCACCAAAAAAAACTTGTCATGACCCGCACCCACTTTTCTGGATGCGAGTGCGTGTCCAAGTCTAACCTACGCCGCAGTGTCGGTGGTAGTACGTTGTCTAGCCCGCAATAAACAAAATGATCATAAAATACTATCTTTATTGCTCATTCATAACAACTAAATCAATTTATAAAATTTATATTTAACCAAATACAATGTCTCATAAAATCTAATACAACAAATCTAAACTATCTAATCTAACTAGAATCTATATTTTGCCCTCCAAGATATCTCTAACTCCAGCCGAAGGAACCCAAGCAAGAGAGCAGTCATCAAGAGTCTGTCAACTGAAAAAATATTTTCAGTCAGGATTGGAACAAGTTCAATATAACATCATACTACACAATATAATATACATGCATGAAAGAAGCAATAATAAGAAAAATAAACTATATGCATGACACGAAAGAGTATGGTTATAACATAAGGACAACATGATAGTCGACTTGATGGAACAAAAATTAATGAAAAATATAGCAAAAAAAAGATCACGTGTACTATGTGTTTAAGAATACCAACGTTCAACATGTGGTTGGGTTAGGAATCGGACAGTCAACATGTGAGCTGTATTGACTGAATAAACACTGTCTGATGGTCCCATGCCCAAATAAACTCTGGGCTACACTGGGGTACCACATGTCTACTAGTCATATTCTTCCACCCGACTATCTCACAAGTACATGTCCAACACGATTAACATTAACAACACGATAAATGAGAATCACGATAAACAAGAAATTAGGCATGAACATGTATATATACTTTAACGACTCTAACCTCGTGTACAAGCAATAATCATGATGAATCTAGAACATTGACAATAAGAAATATGAAGATGTAACAGTGAAAAGACGACAAAAATACATTCAATACAAAATAAAGGTAATATAATGCCATAGTGAAACTTGCCTTGAGTTGGTTCTAATTGACACGCGGTATGATTATGTTCTCACAAAATAGTCGTAGAGGTCATAAGTACGCAAGATGATCTCAATTGATGGGACAGACCGTGTCATTGAGTCCAGAATAGTCAATTTAGCTAGTGACGATATGAAGGAGTCCAAATTCGGAAAGAAATAGGAATTTATACGATTAGTCATGGACAGAATTCGATAATCGAAAAAAATTCATATAAACAAATATTTAGAACTATTTATGAAAATATTTGTAATATTTTAGACACTATATTTTACTAATCAAAATAGTTTTAGATGAATACTTGAAAGTCACAAAAACCATTTTTATATATAACTATAAATTTTGGTCAAGGCCATATTAAAATAGATAAAAAAAATAATAGTACTAAAAATATATTTAAATAATACTAATATAATAATAAAAATAATAGCAACAATATACATATACATATATATATATATATATATATATATATATATATATATATATATATATATATATATATATATCCTAAATTTTAAAAACCCAATATCATATATGTCTCAAAATTAAACAATAATACATAATGATAAATATATCACTAATAACATTGATAATAATAATAAGTAATGACAAAATAATAGTAATGATAGTAACAACATAACCTATGGTACTATACTGCTACAAAATAGCAAAACACAAAATCCTTTTCCAATCGCTCGGTTTTTGAATCAAGAATCTAATTAAAGAGATTATGTTGGGAAAAGATTGAACAGAGGAGAAAGAATCGATGGTAGAGAGAAAGACTAGAGAAGGAATGAGAAGAGAGAAATAGAGAGGGGGAGCAGGAGTTAGAGAAGCACCCTTTCTTCTTTAAAGGAGGAAAAAATCAGAGGAAAGGGAGAGCTGCCCTTCTTCAAAGGAGAAGGAAAAGGAGGAAGGAGAGGATGAGTGTAACCCCACTTTCCATAATCCTGATATATTGAATATTCATCAATTAAGTTTTCTTTTAATTAAATACTTAAATTTTGTTTTCCTAGTAAAGAATGATTTTACATTTTTTTTTCTATTGTTTTTCTTCTTAATTAAGAATGGAAAGGGGGGACAGCCCAACCGGCCCAGCCCATTCAACAATCCTTTCAACCTAATAAATACACATGTGCACAGGGAGCTACAGTTCACAATTTCGAATTTCCATTCCTAACCGACTCTACTGTAGCTCATCCATGTACTTTTCCCGCTGCAAATTTTCAACCGCCTATATAAACGGGTGTAGCTCTCCACTTTCAGTCAATCATTGCCAATCCATTTCCGTTGAGATCCAAGTCCTGAGAAGAAGAGTGGCCATGGCGATTTGAGCTCGGGAGATCGAACGGAGCGGCAACAATTGAGGCGCTGGCTTAGCACTTCTCTACAACAATCTTTCCTCTTCGAAGATCGGGTGCAGAACAGTAAGCATCCCAACTTCTTTCCAATTCGTAATCCTTCTTTGATTCCTGGATCGATCTGGTCAATTGATGATCGGTTGATCTGCCTCGATTTTGAGCAATCGTTTTGAAATCAACTACTGATTTAGTTTTCTCCACCAATTAATTTAGATTGATTTTGGCTGAGTGGGTGCTGATCATCGTTGAGGAATTCTCCATAATCGTGTTGGTAAGATCGACAATTCCCCGACTATTCTCTGTTCATCATTTGTTTGGTTTTTAGTCACTCGATCTCAAATTTTCCTTCGAGTTGAGATCAGTACAAGGATCTGGTAATCCAGAGTCATGATCTGCATTCCTCGAGCTCCAGGGAGCAAGAGAGATGCAGAACAGAGGCTTGGATTCCTGAACGTTTTGTGTTTGATGAAATAGTTGAACCAGGGATCTCAATTCCAGGAGGTTTTGGTGTTCAAGCGTAGGATCAATTGTTCTATTTGATCAGGTACCTTATCTATTCCTCCTTATGATCACTACTTAGGCTATTCTTTTCATACAAATTATAAGACTTAAGGGTTATGTATATTAGACGTTGATGAGAGAATTGCATGGTGTTCCTTTTTAAATGATATTAAACAAGTTCGAGAATGGGGAATTTTTTTATAGTTGTTCATAGTGTTATCCTGTTGGGAGTTTGTTGCACTGGCTCTGGGTGTAGACTGAGATCAGTGTCAGTCCTAACAGGATTGAATTGTTTCACTGAGAAAATTATCAATCCTGCCAGGACTAATTCATCTCAGAATACTTGTGTTTGAGAGTTTTGTGCAAAATGTTTTTATGATAGGATCAGTAGAGAGGTGGTTAGCCTAAACTGTACATATTATATGGACTGTGTTGGTTCTAGTAGCTAGTGTTTCCTGAGTTTAATGTCCAGGTGATTGTTTTCCCTGTGACTTGGAAATTCCAGTGATTGAACCCCTGTGTTGAATATCATGTAACTGGAATAATTAATTAGCCTATTATGCCTCTCTGTGGGGTATTTCCATTTTCTTCCATTTGGTTGTCAACTTCGAATAGAAGTGTTGAGAATTTATTGAATCTCAAGACAAGAAATTAAGACTGTTAACAATTCTAGAATACTAAGATTTACATCAGTTTTGGTTATCTTGATGGTTATATCAAATGGTTTGGATTTGATGACTGGGACCTTATTCAGTCCTGTGTGGTATTGGAACTAGAGGTTTACATTTAGACCTAGGGCTGTCCAGGGAAACTCAGTGTAAAACTCAGATACCTATTATGCATCTCAGTAAAACCTGAGATATACAAGAGAAGTTCATTCTCAGGATTACTGAGAGCTTTCTCAGAAAACCTGAGACTTTAAGCCCAGTTTGTCTCAGTAAAACCTGAGATATTATTTCTCAAAATTTCAATTCAAATGGACTTCAGGATTGGGAATGACATTTCGTTGGTTAGTTCAGGATTCTCCTAACTGTTATCAAGAAGTGGGATCACTTGTAGGTCAAATATTAGGTTCATTGAAGTTCTTTAATTCAGTAAAACCTGGAAATTAATCCAAGTTCACCAGTTCTTTTTCCTTGCACTGTTATTTAGTTGTACCTGGGATTTAGACTGCTGACATTGAAGAATTGTGAGGATTGATATGATGAGGGGAACATGGGAACACTAGTTTTGGTATCATTCCTATGTATTGGGTTAGAAACTAGCCTTGGCAAGACTGACCAATATTGGGAGAATTGAATTTCAGGAGTCATAACATGAGAGTATACTCAGAGAGATTGAAGTCTCAGAGAGCTGAGACTTAAGTCTCAGGAAATGAGACTGAAATCTCAGGAACCCTGAGATTGAAGTTTCAGGTAATCTGAAACTTAGTTCAGGAATGCTGAGATTTAAGTCTCAGGAAATGAGACTGAAATCTCAGGAACTCTGAGATTGAAATCTCAGACAATCTGAGATTTTAGCTCAGGAAATCTGAGATGATATTTTCAGGTTTGCACTTCAAATGAATTCAGTATTTGGGAATGACATTTCATTAGTTAGTTCATAGTTCTTCTTAACTCTTAAACAAGAAATTGTGGTCACTTGTAGGTTCTTTATGGGTTTATAGGACCTGGAACCAATGTAAGTGAAGCCTTAGTTTCCTAAAAACCAATTCATGTATTGTTATTTGAGGAACCAAGTCATATATCAAGTTCCTGTTTTGTAACAGGATCCTAATATGTTATTGGGTTCCAAACAAGTTCAATTTTAGAAAATTTCATTTATTGAGATAAGATTAATTACTCTACTTTTTACTTAAGTATTTGAGGGTTTAAATAGTAGTAATGGAATCAACTCCTAACTAATGTATTAGTCTTACTACTAAGCTTTGTAAATACCTTATCATCATGTGTTTAGTTTTATTTAAAGTTCTTGCTAGTATAGGATGGGGAGTAATATTGATACCCTATAGGAAACCATAGAAATTAAGGTTTATAGAATCTTTGATAAACCAATTTAGAATTAGCTGTTTATTAACCAACTGTACACATCATTATTTTATACAGGAGGATATCTAGCTCTTTTGCCTACTTGTACTTTCCTGGAGCCAGGCAAGTACACTCTACGGTTTTGTACTTTTCATTATATATCCTGTGCTTCCTTGAGTGACACAATTGCAACACGTCATGTACTTTCGGGTGCTCATGTTCTTTTGTTCTTACTTGTATCTGGGGTGGGGATATATACTATCTATGTGACCAATCCCAAGTAACAACTCAGGTGTGTTTAGCTTAGACCCCGCATCGTGCACGCGGGTCCTAAGCCGCCCATTCATGTGCTTTCATGTGCTTACCCTAGCCGGTCACATATTTAGTTATATTTCAAATGTAGTACACACATGTTCAGGAGATTACCTTGTACTTATTTCCTGTGATTCCATGATATCATGTTCTTTCAGGTGCTTACATATCATGTTCTTTCATGTTCTTATATTCATGTTCTTTCATATACTTTACACTGTTCTTCATGTACTTATTCACATGTTCTTCCTGTACTTTCCATGTTCCTTTGTACTTTTATATCATGATGTCTTGTTCATTACCTAGAATTGTACTTGCTCCGCTCCTGAATAGGATATGTTGCAGGTGAGATGGAGGCCTTGTGTGACACCTACTACGGACAGGATATTGCTTTCCCTACTGAGCCAGCTGGAGCTGCTTGTGTCACCCTCATTTCCCGTATTTCCCGTATTTCATATTTATACTCGTATCTGGATTTTGGCATGTATTTTTATTTTTCTCAACTTGTGGAATTTTGGTATTTCTCGTATTTTGGGTTTTGTCATGGCTCGGTTTTAATTGGATTGAGTTGGTTTGGTTTGGTTTGGTTTGGTTTAATATGTATTGGAACACCTTAGCCTATGCTCCACCTTCACACACCACATCCCACCCTCTTTAAAACTCTACCAACTTTTTCTCTCTCCTCATAAACCTCCATTAATTTCTTCTTCTCCTTCCTCTACACAACACTCTTCTCCTTCCTCTACACAACACCCACCCATAGGCAAGTGCACCTTGCCACCACATGAGAACCCTCTTTTATTTGTCCATTTGCTAGATTAGGACATGGTGATCAACATTAGAACTTAGCATTTGATTTGGAGTCTCCATTGTTCTAGATCTAAGTTTTCCCTATTTTCGGTTTTGTATGGTTTTGATCTATTTAAGTTGGATTTTTATGGGTTTTGATGTTTCCATGAGGAAGAGAGTTCAATTCCACCCTGGTTGGAACTTTGGAAATCTGGATTTGGAGTTCGGATGGCCAAGTTGTGAGGTTTTGAAGTTTTGGAGCCATGAGAGCTTCTTCTCAGCCATGGAGAAGAAGATCCTTTCCCCTGCATGCGTGTTTTTATGCGTACGAAGCTCCCTGCGAGCGTGCTTTTGTGCGTACGCCGCTCTCCTGCGTGCGTGTCTTTTCGCGTACGCTGCTTTCCTGCGTGCGTGATTTTTCGCGTACGCAGCTCTCCTGCGTGCGTGACTTTTCGCGTACGCAGCTCTCCTGCGTACGTGACTTTTCGCGTACGTCGCTCTCCTGCGTGCGTGTCTTTTCACGTACGCTGCTTTCCTGCGTGCGTGATTTTTCGCGTACGCAGCTCTCCTGCGTGCGTGTCTTTTCACGTACGCAGCTCTCTTGCGTGCGTGACTTTTCGCGTACGCAGCTCTCCTGCGTGCGTGTCTTTTCGCGTACGCAGCTCTCCTGCGTACGTGTATTGTGCATACGCTGCACCCTGAACCCCTTGCTTAACCATTGGCTCTTGGAGTTTTGGTCTTATTTTTTTAAGCTTGGCTCTTCTATAGCCCTGTATATTGATATTTTATTAGATATTTTACGCCCATTTTATATCCTTACGCCTTTTGTCATGAACTTGATTTTACTTAACATGTTTGGAATGACTATTGTACGTGGCATGGTATGACGAGGAACCAGCATGACACAACAGTGACCCGTAGTGGTGCACTCCTGACATGACCAACCTGACCTGATAGTGGCCCGTCGTGGCACCCTCCTGACAAGTATCCTGACATGATTTATCTTGATAACTTAATGCTGTTGCGACGGCTAACTTAACTTGGCTTGCCTTGACACCGTGGGTAGTTCTTTCTTGCTTGCTTGTTAAATCCACTTGTCCTGTCTTATATCATGTCTAGGATGGGACTCCTGAGTACCACGGTCAGGAGTACCTACTAAAATGGATTAAGGTTAATAACTAGAATAACACAGTAGTCATGAAGAGATGACACAGCTACAGGCAATCCTGTTACCTGGGCGCTCTTGGGATCTGTAGCCTGCCGTCGAGTTGGGCACATTTCCAGCACACCGTCGCGTGTTGCACCCTCTATGTCACCTAAGGGTACATGCGTTCCTGGACGATGTACCCACCTGAATTCAACCCCTAATTTTTGACCTGGGTAACCTGGATGGTCTGCAGGGCTTATGGCTGTAGAACAATCTCACTGCATCTTGTTAGTAATTAGGCCTGTAATAACCCTAGTTAGTTAAAGTAGTAAGCCGTAGTATCTGCTTGGCCGTGATTGATTGAATGAGGTATAACCAGTCTAGCCATGTCTTGATCCAGTACCAGATTGCTCTCTGTCTTGAATTCTTGTATTATTATCTTGCCAATAAATGGTGGGAAACCAAGTTCTGTTCAGATGAAGGGTTACAACCCCGGTCCTTGTTTGGTTTACGGGTTGTAACCTGGCTATCGGAATAGTTCCATGGTTATCTCGTCGTATATCACCCTGCCATATTTTCGTAAATTCTAGTTTTAATATTAGATTTTCTTGTGCTGATTGCTGGCTTTTGTTCTTATTTCGTGGCCCCCTTGTGGCACTTGCTCTTTCTGGGGTTGACCCAGCTGGTTTTGTGTGGCCAGATTTTGAAGCAGCTCCCGAGGATCTACCAAGCTTCCAGCCCAATGGTGGCGACTAGAAGGAACCCGGGCTACGAGTGGGTTTTCTATTTTGTTTCGCTCACTCTATTGTAAAACTATTCTTTTGAGGCATTTAGCCGACGAGCACCTGTTAGCTCGATGCACTTTACTTACTGTCTTCCTACGGGCTGTAAACATGATTAACAAATCCTAGGGTTGATCATGTATGACTTAACTCTTGCTAGTCCTCGCATTTTGTACGACTAGCTTCATGATCAGCTGAATATGTGATATTTGGGACGCCTTATTATTGTATATTTAATGATCATACATCTTGCGACCTTACTTACTTGCTTGTGATTGAGACATTAGGCTTGTTCATGACCATAAAAGACTGTTGGCTTGTAGTAAACCCTCATATATCTAGACAGCCGTGACCGTATATCGAGGTGGTTTCCATTTCAATATACGTAGCTGGCTATGTCTGCCCCCGCTCTCCAGTATTCTGGTTCTGGGGCGTGACATGGTTTAAGTGGTGGCCCATGCAGGTCTTGTCAATCAAGAAATGTGAGGGTTTACCGAATAGATATCTCAATCAGTATTCGCCCTTGATCTCCGCCGTATTTTCAATTCCCTGAAATTCTTGCCCTGATTACATGCTTGTATCGTTGATCTGTCCTGGTCCTTCCTTATTGTTTCCCTGTGTCGTCTTCTTCAGCGACACTGTACCTGACCCTGCCGATCAGCAAGGAGGAGCGCCTCCCGTGGACCAGCAGCAACCTGGAGATCAAGTCCAGCATTTCAGAGTCGCCTCCAGAGTGATACCTACTGGGGGAGAGTCACCAGTTCGGCCCGTCCATCCCGCTGAGCCAGATGATGGTACCTTAGTAGGCCTCATCAGAACCTTGATAGCTTTCCAGGATCGTCGAAGCGACGCCCTGCACCAGACAGTTCAAGATGCTTTGACCCGAAGCGGACATCCAGGGAACCAGGCGGCTAACAGCTTCAAGCGATTGAACCCTCCGTTCTTCGACGGCACCGAGGATGCGATTGCCGCGGATGCATGGCTTCAGGATACCGAGGTGATTCTGGAAGCAGCTAGGACACCCGAGAATAAGAAGGCGGCGGTGGTACTGTAGGATGTGGAAAATTATGACACGCTGTCATTTTAATCCTTACGCTCAAGGCCATACGCTCATCTACAGGCCATACGCTCAGTGAATATTTTATTATTTTTTGGGATGACAGTACGGCATATATTTAATAAAGGATAAATCTGACACGTTGTCTTTTGTGCAAAGACAGCTGTCCAATGGAGACTAGCCGTCATTTAGGTTTTCAAAGAGCCGGTTTTGTCTTTTACGAGGACAGCTCAGCAGATCATTAATGCAAAGCCATCATTACTATCAGTTTTGACAGTCTGTCAGCCGTCATATCTGCAGTCACGACGCTCGAGAAAATCTTTTGACAGTTATTTGAAGATATGGCTTATCAGAGAAAATTGATGATGGCCACGTGGCTATTTCTTCAGTGAGCGTATGAAGTCTATACGACTCCTTCCTTCTTCATTGAGCGTATGAAGTCTATACGACTCCTTCCTTCTTCAGTGAGCGTATGAAGTCTATACGACTCCTTCCTCATCAAGTGAGCGTACGACTCCTTTCTTCTCCAGTAAGCGTATCAGCTTTATTTTGTTTCTACATCATCCAAGTCAGCGTATAACTCTCCTTCAACGAGGCAGCGTATTACAGCAACCATATCCAGGATTACAGTCAACACACGTTCTCACGTGTCCTGTACCAGTTATCCACTTCTCTAGAAGTTATGCAACGTGGCATCCAGGCCATCAATCTCTCCTGAACATGCTCCACTACTTTCAACCGCACGCTAATGTGTCTCCATCAGAATTCGCCACGCGTCCCTGCAGTTATGCACACGTCAAGTAACTACCTGAGCGTATGCTTAAGGACAGTTATCCTGAACTCTATAAAAAAGAGTTTCTTCATCTTCATCACACTACAGACAATTTCAGAGAGAACAGAGAGATTGCCCAGTTGCTGCCCAAGTTCTTCAAAGTTCGAGTATTCTTCATCGCATCGTCCAAGGGATAAAGTAATCGTCTTCTAGATTAGATTCCTACAGTTGTAATTTTCTCAGATACAAAATAAATAAAGTGAATTTATTTATGGAAAACAAATTGGCGACTCTGCTGGAGAAAGTTGTCTCCTCCAATGAGATAGCAACAACTCAATGCGATACTTCGTCGATCGGCTTGACGAAGAAGACGATGGTTGTACAATTCGACCAATCGGCTTATGAAGAAATGCTCAAGGCGAAGGAGGGCCGCACTGCTTCCTCCGCTCTTCCTGCTGCCAAGAAGAAGGGACACTCCGTCTATGTCCCTAAGTCTTCTGCAGCAGTCCGCGAGACGCTTCTGTCACTTCTCATGCTGACAAGAACACGTCTTCAACTTCCATGAAGCACACTTCGGCTTCTCGGAACACGGCAACAGTGGCTTCTCCTAGTCACACTGACAAAGTTGGTTCTTTAACCAAGTCAGCGTGTACAAGGAAAACCATCTCTGGACATGTCAAGGTCCCTTCTCCCTCTATTCTTACGACAGCAGTCGGCTCTTTAGCCATTGATGACTCTGAGCGTATGGCATTCAAAGGGCAGTGTACGGCAAAGCCAGCGTACAAAAGCCAACATCAGGCAGCGTACGCTGAGCTAAAGCCAGTGTATGCTAATAAAAAGGCAGCGTATGACCAGAAGTCCAAACTGAAGTCAGCGTATGCTAACAAATACAGTCCTTTGACTGTTTCTCAAAATCAGATTGGGGGTTCTCTTCCACAGAACATACAAATGATTCCCCCTCAACTTGCACATCTTGTGCCAACCAAGGAGAAAGACTCTTTAGTCAACTCCTCTACTCCTAAGGTCTTTACCTCTGGAGTTAATTTGACTAGTACTCTTACTAGATCAAACAATGGAAAATGCCTTTTGGCTAATTCCTCCAAAGATGGATTATTACCGACTCCTAGTCGGAATAATACTCATCTTCCTTCTCTCAAAATTTCTCGGTCTGAAAAAGGCAAATTACAAGTATCCAAGACTGATATCAAAGTCAAATCTCCTACGGATCTTCGTAATAAGCTTAATCAGAATCGGTTCGGTTCCACTGAGACAAGTATATTAGACCCTGATGCAGAATATGTCAAGAACTATGTGGCTCAAATTAATCAGTCTTTATACACTCAGGAACCAAGAAGACAGAAGAACAAAAGACAAGTTTCTACACAGAAACTATCTTCAAATACTTCCCAATCTGTTCCTACAGATCTCCGGAAATATTTGCAAAATAAACAGAGAATTGACACTCCATCAGGCTATGATATTGCTCATATTTGCCATGAAAAACATGGTTGCAACTTCCAACCTCGAGTTGTAATTCAATGTTGTTGTTCACCAAAAAGACAATCTGTTTTCGAACGGATTCAATATGAACCAATGTTGGATGAAGATGAACCTCTTTATGCTTCTGTCAACATGACTTCCAGAAATATTGGGGGTAGCATACGGTCTGATGCTATATCAGACTCTGAAAATGGTGTTTATCTCGGCACTCGATCCAGGATCGGAGCCTTGACCAGAGCCTCTTCTTCTTCTCATCCAAGTGGTAATCCGGAGATCACAGAAGACTTCCTTGGAGAGTCCAATTTTCCAGTATTGACTCCTGTAAAAAGCCCTGGGAAAGATACTGATTCACACAGTGATGATTCAGAACAGACTGTTTCATCATCTATTCCTCGAATGATTACCACTTACATGGCAGAGGGCGATCATGAACCCTCAACTAACACCGAAGCTCACGAACAAAGGATTTCTTCCTTAGAACAACAGTTGCGAGCTATGGCAGATACGTTGAATGCTATGCACACTCTTATGCAATCTCAGCATCAAACTCAGCAAGTCCAACAGACAGCTCCTCTAGTTATATTAAATACTCCTGTTGTTCCAAACCCGGAACCCTCTACTATTTCGGGGGTACAATCTAATGTTCCTGAACAACCCACTCCAAGTCAGTCTGGAGCTGGGGGTGGTACATATGCTGCAGTCCCTCCTCCTAATTACACTCAACAAGTTACAACTCCCCAATCTTCTGGAATTGTTTCTGAAGAGTTAAAGAATCTCCGAACTCAATTCAAGGCATTCAAACAAAAGGATGGTTTACAAAGGTTAGGTATCAAGCAACCTTACCCGATAGAATGGAAGCAGGTATCGTATCCACCAAAATACAAACCTCCGACCATCTCTTTCTATGATGGGACAACCTCCCCAAGTCAGTTCATTAATCATTTTGAAGTAATGACTGATCAACTGCAACCAAGTGACGCCCTCCTTACTCGGGTGTTCATTGGATGTCTCAAAGGAACGGCTTATGAATGGTATAGAAGTCTCCCTGATGGGTACATTACCTCATTTGCCGGTTTCAAGCAAATATTTCTTGAACGATTCTATGAAGGGCTCAATGACATGACCATGTCAGCCCTCATAAGAATTAAACAGAAAAATAATGAAACCACTGAGGACTTCATTAAAAGATTCAGAAGAGAAGCCCTCAAAATGCCTCTCGGAACTCCCGATGCTGTTACCATCGACACTTGCAAGTCGAATCTTTTACCAATTATCAGCATGTGGACAGGGTCCACTCAGTTCCAAGATTGGCCTTCTTTCATTGTCAGTGCCAAGGCTGCTGAAGTCAGTGCTGAGACCTTCAAGGGTCTGGGGGTACAAATGGCTCCTAAGGAATCAAATCAGAGTGCTAGCAATAGTACTCGACCCAACAATCGCAAAAGGAAAGAAGCTCTTGAAGTCAATCTCCAAAGCAGTAGTCAAGAAGTAAAGACTACCCAAGCTACTTCAGCTCCAACAAATCAACAACAGAGATCTCCTCGGCCGAAGGAAGAATATTCTTTCGACGATGATGATGTTCAGGGTATCTTTGAATGCTTACTCAAAGGTAATAAGATTCAATTGCCAGAAATTAAAAAGCCTGATGAAGCCAATAAGACAGATCATCCAAAATACTGTCCATATCATAGAATGCTGGGTCATACAATCCTGTCTTGCTATGTATTAAAAGGGAAGATTCAAGAGATGATTAAATCAGGAGCTGTGACATTAACACCCAAAGACAAAACAGTCACAGCAAATGTAATTTCAATGCAGTTCGGTGACTTCCCTCCCTTAATGGTGGAAAGTGGGATTGTTCATATCCCCAAAGCAACTCTCGAAGTTATAAACATCCCACCAGCACAGAATGACGGACTTGTTCCTGTCACAACTAAGAAGGGAGAGATCATGTGGATTCACCCGGATTTAATGACGGAGTTTGAAACGTCTTCCTCTTCTCCTCGGAAGACTTCCTCATCTAAAAAGACGCTCGGGAAGACTAAGTCATGCAATGTGACTTCTAGTTTCACACCCGATTTTTATCTAACCTCTACTTTCATCTCAGCAGGAAATTCACTCCCTACGGAGATAAAATCTGTACCTCAATTTGAAGATAGGTACAAACCTGCTTTTCATTTATACAGTTCACAATCTCGTGAATTGATGGCGAAGATGGGTTATGATCTAGCCACTGCTCCGGGTTTGAACTCAGGCAAGGGACTCCGAGCACCTTTAGCCATCACTATGAGACATAATCAATCTCGTGTTGGCCTTGGTTTCTGGAATGAAGCTCTCATCAAACATAAAAGAACCAAGAGCAGAATAAAGAATTGCAGCATGGTTTCTATAGACCCTGAACCAGAATCTGAAGTTGAAGTTCATGCTGGAACTCGGTCAGGAAAAGTATATCTGAAAGATTATGCTGAAGTTCTTGAAGAAACTTCTGAAGTCTCTCCGGTTACAGCTTCAACTCCAGTCTCTACTGAAGAGCCTTTAAATGTTCCTGTTGAGACAGTTCCTTCTAAACCAACAGCAGCTGACAAAGGCAAACAACAAGTCCGCTTCGACAAACCATTGAAGAAGTCATCTCCTACAGGACTTGAAAAGCCTTATAATTTTGATATATTGGCTCAACTAGCTAATACCCCAGCTAAATTATCAATCTTCGAGCTCTTACGCCTCTCTAAAGAGACTCGAGAAACTTTAAGTGAAGCACTGCTGCAAGCAGAAACCTGCTTAACTCTTCTCAAGAAATTGGAAACAGAACCTGTTTCTCATTGCCATAATGTATTGGAATTTATTCCAAACATTACCTTTACGCAGGACGATATGTTGCTAGAGGATAATCGACATAACCGTCCTTTATATCATATAGGATATATTGATTCTATGAAGGTTGATCGTCTCCTGATTGATCCAGGATCTGCTCTCAGTATTATGCCAAAAGCTATGCAAGACGTACTGAAGATACCTGTACATAGCCTTTCCAGCACTATCACTACCATCTTGGGATTTAATCAAGGAAAAAGTGAGCCTTTGGGCAAGATTCGTCTCAAATTTCAAATAGGCGATCTTCGCACTAAAGTTACTTTTTACATCATCGACAATCATGGATGCTCATACAATGCTCTGTTGGGAAGACCATTCTTGCATGAACATAATGTCGTTCCTTCGACCCTTCATCAGTGTTTCAAATATGTTGATGATAATAGAGAAGTTCAAAAGGAAGTTGCGGATCTCTATCCATTCAAAGGAGTTGAAGCTTACTTCAATGACGCTCGCATGTACAAAGATGAATACTCAAAAGTCTTGCAAGCTATGGATAATGATGATGAGATAGCAAAAGTTGGCACTTTTATTATTCCTGTAAAAGGGCGTATCACTCCTCCGCAGTCTGTTAGATCATCCGAAGAAGGCTCACTGATAATTCCTGTCAGTGGACGTATTACTTCATCACCTGCTCAGGCTTCACAAGGTTCACTGATAATTCCTGTCAGTGGACGTACTACTGTACCGTCTTCCCAAGCTCCACAAGGCTCACTGATAATTCCTGTCAGTGGACGTACTACTCCCCCTCCACCTTCTCAGGCTAGATCAGATACTCTAGTCATTCCAGTCAGTGGACGTACTACTTATCCACGATCTTCTTCAAGGGAGCTCACCTCTTCTGAGCCTTTTGTTATCGATCTTAATCGAAACAAAACTTCTGATCGCTCTTCCTCTCACCCTTTTGTCATTAATTTGACTAAGTCTGATAAGGCTCAGCCTTCTGTTGTAAATACAGTATTTAATATTAATGAAGCATCTCCTTTGCAGTATATTGATGTCTGTAATCATGTACAAAGTTATTTACTATTGCTAGATAACTTGGAGTCATTAACTATAGGGGTTGTTCAAACTCTTCATACAGACGTATCATTGGAATCCATACAAAAATCATACTTCGTGGTCCCTGCTAGAAAAAAGGGAGAAAATCCGATCTTCTTTTATAAAGGACCTCAGAATCCTCCTAACTTGGAAGAAGATGACATAAACGATGATACTGGAAGGTTACAACTGCGTCGCTACAGTCAACAATCCAAAATATCATCAAGAATATGGGTTATGACTTTAGAACCAGTCTCAATAATGGAAAAGGAAAAAGAATGCCTGTTCGAATTCCTCCATTAAAATACGGAAGGACAAAATGTGGTTTAGGTTACATTGCTCCTACTTCCTTTATCAACATAGTCCATGAAGATTCAAAGTCCGATGAAGACAAACGATCTGAGTCTTCCGATTCCCTCTCTTGGGATTCTGACACGAGTATTGGCGATCTTCATCGCTCTATTATATCCATTAATATGGTCTCTGTTGATGGCCCGCAAGAAAATAATGAAGATGAGGATGATTTTGAAATATCTCCCGAATCAGAACAATGGGCTCAAAGATTAGATAATCAATGGGAATTCAGGTTCGAGCAGAGAGAACCTCCTACTGAAGATAAACTGATCCAAATTGATGTTGGTGAAGAAGGGTCCCCTAAACCAATATTCATCAGTGAAAGTCTTTCAGAAACGGATAAGCAAGACATGATCAAGCTTATTCATGATTATATCGATGTCTTTGCCTGGAGTTATGAAGATATGCCAGGATTAGATCCAAAGATTGCAATGCACAAACTTAATATCATGCCAAATGCTAAACCGGTCAAACAACAACAGCGACGATTTTGTCCAGACATCATGGATGCAATTGAAGCTGAAGTCAACAAGCTTATGGCTTCTGGATTTATTCGAGAGGAACAACATCCTGAATGGGTGGCTAACATCGTTCCTGTCCTTAAAAAGACTGGCAAGATTCGAGTCTGTATAGACTTTCGTGATCTCAATGCAGCTTGTCCTAAAGACGAGTTTCCTCTTCCAGTTACCGATGTCATGATCGATAACACATGTGGTTTCGAACGAATGTCGTTTATGGATGGGTATTCGGGATACAACCAAATCAAAATGTTTCCAGATGATAAAAAACACACTTCCTTCAGAACGCCGATCGGTACATACTGTTATACAGTGATGCCGTTTGGTCTCAAGAATGCAGGAGCAACATATCAGCGAGCAATGAGCACTATATTCCGCGAACATCTCCGAAAAATAGTCGAATGCTATGTTGATGATATTGCAGTCAAAAGTCGACGAAAGGAGGATCATATCCAAGATTTGAAGACTATCTTTGATTTAATGCGTCAGCATCAACTTAAAATGAACCTTACTAAGTCCTTCCTGGGCATCTCTAGTGGTAAATTTCTCGGCTTCGTCATTACCGCTAAAGGTATACACGTGGATCCCGAGAAGATCAAAGCCATTCAAGAGATGCGTCCTCCACGCACCTTAAAAGAGCTACGAGGATTTCAAGGAAGAATTGCTTATATCAGGAGATTCATTTCCAACTTATCAGGACGCTGCAGACCATTCAACAAACTTCTGAAGAAAGGTGTATCTTTCGTCTGGAACGAAGAATGTCAAAAAGCATTTGACGATATTAAACAGTATCTCATGAACCCTCTAGTTTTGGTACCTTCCGTCTCGGGGATACCATTTCTTCTATATGTTCGAGCCATGGATCATTCTCTTGGTGCATTACTTGCCCAGAAAAATAAAGATGGCCATGAACAGGCTATTTATTATCTCAGTCGCACAATGACGGGTTCTGAACCACGTTATTCTCCAATCGAGAAAGAATGCTTAGCATTAATGTTTGCTGTTCAGAAAATGCGATATTATATTATCGGTCAAACGATTCATGTTATTTCCAGAGTGAATCCCATCAGGATTATGATGAAGAAACCTGGTATTCTCAACTCCAGACTAGCTAATTGGGGAATCTTGTTAGCTCAATACGATATGCATTATATTCCTCAGAAGTCGGTTAAAGGACAGGCTCTTACTGATTTTCTGGCTGCTCATGCAATTCCAGAAGATTCTAAATTATATGATGAGATTCCTGATGAAGTCTTGGATTCAAATCTGATTTCTGAAGAAGTTCCTACCTGGCGTCTATTCTTTGATGGAGCATCTAGAATAGGTCCTAATGGCAATATTGTCGCTGGAGTTGGGATTGTTCTTGTATCCCCAGAAGGACTAACTATTCAGAGGGCTTATTCTCTAGATCAATCATGTTCAAACAATGTAGCCGAATACAATGCATTACTTATTGGTCTTCAACTTGCTAAACATCTAGATATTCAATATTTGGAAGTTTATGGAGACTCCAAGCTTATTGTCAATCAGATCAGAGGAACGTATGAAGTTCGTCATCAGGATTTGATACCTTATCATCGAGCAGCACTCTCTATAGCCTCATCTTTTGAAGACTTCTTTATTGAACATGTTCGACGAGCCTATAATGCAGAAGCTGATGCTTTAGCAAATCTTGCTGCTGTATTAGCTATTCCAATCAGACGTCAGCAAGTGATAGTGGTTTATAACCGAGAACTATTCTGTGTTGAGAATAATTTGGCTTTGGCTTTCCCTCACAAACCAGACAAAGATTCTTTCAACCTTGATGCTGGATCAAAGTTTGACAAAATGCCCTCGTCTTCCTCTGATTCTACTATGGAATATGTCTTTTCTAATGAAACAGAAGCCATAATTGAAGACTGGAGACGCCCGTTTATAGATTCTGTTTTGTATGATATACTTCCTGATAATCTGAGTGAAGCAGCATCTATTCGACGTCGATCTTTCAGATTCTATTATAATCATACGACGAAAACATTATATCGTCGGTCTTACGACGGTCTTCTCCTCCGATGCATTGCCGATGAAGAAACATAACAGATAATTCGTGAAGCACATGATGGTGTTTGCGAAGCTCATCAACCAGGTCCTAAACTTCAAGATCGTATCCGACGTATGGGTTATTATTGGCCCACGATGGTGGCTGACGCTATTCAATATGCTCAGAAATGTAAAGCCTGTCAAATCCATGCAGACTTTATTCATCAACTGTCAGAGTTCTTACATCCAACAGTGGCATCATGGCCCTTTGAAGCTTGGGGCATGGACGTCATTGGTCCCATCAACCCACCATCATCAAGAGGACATCGGTTTATTTTAGCAATAACCGATTACTTTTCCAAATGGGCTGAAGCAATCCCGTTATCTGAAGTTAAAACTTCTAGTGTTATCAACTTCGTCAAACATCATGTTATCTATCGATTTGGTGTTCCTCGGCGTATTATCCATGATAACGGACCGCAGTTCGTCAGTCAGAAATTTACTCGATTCTGCGACGATCATCGGATTAATAATTTAGCTTCTACAGCATATAATCCAGCAGCCAATGGATTGGCAGAAGCTTTCAATAAAACAATCATCAAACTCTTGAAAAAGTTCGTTTCTTCCAACAAACGCAACTAGAGCGAGAAGCTTGGTGAATGTTTATGGGCCTACCGCACCACAGTTCGCAATGCGACTGGATGTACACCTTTCTCTTTAGTATATGGGTGTGAAGCTGTTCTTCCCCTTGAGATCCAGATTCCTTCTCTGAGAATTGCAATCTCCAATGAACTGACAACAGAAAACAATGATCGTCTTCGACTTCAAGAGTTGGAAGCTCTAGATGAAAAACGATTGTATGCTCAACAAAATATCGAGCTGTATCAGGCCCGATTCTCCAAAGCTTTTAACCGGAAAGTCAAAATCAGAGCATATCAGAAGGGAGAACTGGTCCTTACTGTCAGACGTCCTATGACCATGACACATATGAGTAAAGGCAAATTTGATGCGAAATGGGAAGGCCCATTCGTAGTGAACAAAGTCTTCTCTAACGGAGCATACCAGCTTGCCTCTATGGATGGAAAAGTCATGATGATGCCTATCAATGGCAAATTCTTAAAGAAATATTATGTATAATATTTTCATCATTCCCCAGCAAATATAAAATCCTTCTTTACAAAAGTTATTTCGATATCGTTATCCCCAGAGGAAATTGATATTCCACCATGTATCATCTTCCCAGAGAATTTGATATTTCGTTTTATTAGATCCCCAGTGGTTTTAATAAAGATCTTGTATAGAAAATCATGTCCATATTACCTCTGAATTTTCTATCTCAAATATTTAGTCTTTTTGATTTCTGAGTCTAAAGATCAGTGAATAAAGGCAAAATTGATGTAAAGTGGGAAGGATACATCGTAAACAAAGTTTCTTTAAACAGAGTTTATTTTGACAAAATTCTTCAAGAAAAAGAGTACATCATCATGGAAGATCACTGTCATCCCTCTCATACTTGGGACGAGGGCCACATACATAATCAGCAAAAGAATTTAATACATCTTTTCCTGACCGCACCAAGAACTGACAGACAGCCTGCCTCATTGCTTCTTCTTTTTCGGTTTCTCCTGGTTCGACCAAGAAGTCGAGGATATCTTTTGGCGGCTTGGGAGTAGATGAGCTTTCGCCCATTTCCTTCTTCTGCGGAGGTAGATGCTCTTTAGCACCTTCAGTAATTTCAGAGACGACTTCAGTCTTCTTTGTATTCTTTTCAGAAGACATTGTGGATAAAAGAGGATGATGTATGATCCTTCTACTCAAATATATGCTCTATTTATAGGCATATGGTTACAAAGATCGAAGGGACGTATTCTTTCCCGGGATTCAGTTCATCCATTCATTTCTCACATTCATTCGACGATTCATACATTCATTAATACTTGACGGTTCATCCGTTCATTTATTACATTCATTCGACGGTTCATCCGTTCATCATTTCCTAAACGGTTCGTCCGTTCATAATCTTCTATCAATTTATCAAGTGGGGATTCGTTATTTATCATGTTTTCATAACCTCTGAATCAATTCCGAATCTACTTACTCATTTGTCATGTTTTGACCTCTGCATAGAAATCAATCTATTTTCTTTCGAGTTTCTATATATTATCATGTCCATAATACCTCTGATAATATTATATACTCTAAAACAGAAAAGATAATTTTATTATCTATCATGTCCACAATTCATCCACAAATACAAATCATTGAGCATAGAAGAATTGTCATTCCCATTTCACCACAAAAAGTCTATTACATTTTCTTAGACTTTCTTACAAATCATAATGGAAATCTATTACAAATCTTGGATTTTCATTCTATACCACAACGATAACCGAATAGAGATCTATCTTCTTCTTTGGATCTTCTCCGTCGGACCTTCTCCGTCAGGTTCGTTGTTGGTTGCAATTCCTGACTGTCTGGGTCTCAGTCACGACCAGATCAGCAGGAATCAAACTCTGGTCTTCTCTCTCAGACGAGAGGAGAATCACAGAGTATGGCAGCCCGAAGTCGTGGTGCTGCCAATACAACTGGTGGATGGGGGTAACCCCTCAAGGAAGACAGGAATGTATCCAAACCTTGGGATACAATTCCTAGTTCTCCCGTGAAAGGAACTCTACTACCCGATTTCTTGGTAGTAGAGTTGACTCCACCATCCAACTCTCGTGTATGAAGGTTCTTCCTACCATCTGAGGAAGACCCTTTTATCCCACGAAGAGTTCTGAGTTGTCTGATGTACACGTCAAAAGCGTATGAGCTCCCTGATGTTGGTGTCAGAAGGACATTCTCCACAGCATCCACATCACCAATGCCAGTTCTGAAGAAAATCTTTAGCCAAGTTTCTGCGGAAAATAGCATGAAGAAGAGAATTAAATCAACAGAAATGTCATATGAAATATACTGGTTGGTCAAGCACGCTCAGAGACAGAAAGCTTATTTTCAACAGCAAAAACAGTACATGTATTATGTCGGACTTACCTTCAAGTTTGACGCAAAGAATTGGCAAACTGATGTCTGACATATTGCTCAGAATTCGAACATTTAGAAGCTTTTGCTTTCCGATTCGAGAGTGAAATCTTACGTTCATTTTCAGAGAAGAGAAGAAGAAAAAGAAGATGGGAATGAGTTCTGTGAAACTCTTCTGTCTATTTTAAAGTATGGAGCACAAGCCTATTCTTGGGAAGGATCCACAAATAACGCTCATAAAATATGCAATGAGTGCCACGTGTACTTTGGAAACCAGCATAGCCTTGGAAATATTCAAAGAGTGCTTTCCACAACATTGGAAGATAGCGTAACCTACAGCTATTTATTGGTACATGCTATTCATTGATGTACGCTATCCAGCATAACTTACAAACATTGGAAGACAGCGTAACCTACAGCGTAATCTACAGTTATTCATTGGTGCATGTTAGTTTTCAACACAAAATTATACTAAACAGAGAATTCTTGAATATTCATTTCATTAAAGGCACTGATGGCCTTACAAAACAAAAAAAAAGAGGGAAAGAAAGGGGTGCAACAAAGTCACGCTCTATTTTCCAGAGCGGCTAAATTTGACGCCTAACTCTTCTACGCTTCGGACCCCCATGCGGTGCAACAGAGCAGCGAGCATTTCACGCTTCTCTGCGAGGCTCCGCCCATCAGAAGTAGAGGTGCTGTCCAGACCGAAGTAACCCAAGAAATTCTTGGCTAACTGCGTGGGGTCATCTTTGAACTCGATGACGAAGGGCTCCGGTTCTTTGCCTCCAAAGGTGGGGTCACCATGGGCACAGAAACCTAATTTTCGTGCTTCTTCTTCAGCCGCTTCCTTTGGAGTCATGGTTACAAGAAATATGAATGTCAAAAACTGAATTTTCTCAGTTTATATAACAAAGCTTGCTGGCGGTTCATATTCCTCCATAAATCAGATTCAATCAGTCTCGAAAAATGAAGAGTCATCATGACATTTAATAAATTCATTTTTGCATAAACAGATTTAATGCCAGCGTGTCAAGACCCATTCCCACTTTTTTATTCAAAGTAATTTCGAACTTTTGAAACTCATAAAGTTCGAAAACTTTGAAGGGGGTCTTGTAGGATGTGGAAAATTATGACACGCTGTCATTTTAATCCTTACGCTCAAGGCCATACGCTCATCTACAGGCCATACGCTCAGTGAATATTTTATTATTTTTTGGGATGACAGTACGGCATATATTTAATAAAGGATGAATCTGACACGTCGTCTTTTGTGCAAAGACAGTTGTCCAATGGAGACTAGCCGTCATATAGATTTTCAAAGAGCCGGTTTTGTCTTTTACGAGGACAGCTCAGCAGATCATTAATGCAAAGCCATCATTACTGTCAGTTTTGACAGTCTGTCAGCCGTCATATCTGCAGTCACGACGCTCGAGAAAATCTTTTGACAGTTATTTGAAGATATGGCTTATCAGAGAAAATTGATAATGGCCACGTGGCTATTTCTTCAGTGAGCGTATGAAGTCTATACGACTCCTTCCTTCTTCATTGAGCGTATGAAGTCTATACAACTCCTCCCTTCTTCAGTGAGCGTATGAAGTCTATACGACTCCTTCCTCATCAAGTGAGCGTATAAAGTCTATACGACTCCTTCCTCATCAAGTGAGCGTACGACTCCTTTCTTCTCCAGTAAGCGTATCAGCTTTATTTTGTTTCTACATCATCCAAGTCAGCGTATAACTCTCCTTCAACGAGGCAGCGTATTACAGCAACCATATCCAGGATTACAGTCAACACATGTTCTCACGTGTCCTGTACCAGTTATCCACTTCTCTAGAAGTTATGCAACATGGCATCCAGGCCATCAATCTCTCCTGAACATGCTCCACTACTTTCAACCGCACGCTAATGTGTCTCCATCAGAATTCGCCACGCGTCCCTGCAGTTATGCACACGTCAAGTAACTATCTGAGCGTATGCTTAAGGACAGTTATCCTGAACTCTATAAAAAAGAGTTTCTTCATCTTCATCACACTACAGACAATTTTAGAGAGAACAGAGAGATTGCCCAGTTGCTGCACAAGTTCTTCAAAGTTCGAGTATTCTTCATCGCATCGTCCAAGGGATAAAGTAATCGTCTTCTAGATTAGATTCCTACAATTGTAATTTTCTCTGATACAAAATAAATAAAGTGAATTTATTTATGGAAAACAGGTACGCCTGCAGTTGTTGGACTTGGCTCACAGTTGGTGGGCGGCGCAATCCATGGGATTAGTGGCACCCATTGCTTGGGCAGTGTTTAGAAAGAGATTCCAGACGAAGTATTTCGATGCTGTGGCTCGGTACGACCTGCAGACCAGATTTACCAACTTGAAGCAAGGAGGCAGAACAGTGACAGTTATGCATCGGAGTTTTCTAGGCTCAGTAGGTTTGCCCCCACCTTGGTGGCGATCGAGTTTGATAGGGCCCAGCGGTTCCAGCAGGGACTACATTTGGAGATCTTGTTGGCGGTTGAGCAGTTCGAGCACCAGACGTTCGATGCAGTCTTGAGAGCAGCTAGGAGGCATGAGTACACCTCCCAGAGGATCGTGGATAGGACCGGAGGTAGGAAGCGGTCCCACAGTCAGATGCACCAATCATCAGCTCCAGTCCCGGCAGCTAGAAGATTGACTATTGGAACTCCGAGGCGGGCGGCCTTAGTAACGTCGGTTCAGCATTCGACCCCGACGTACCCGCAGCAGCAAAAGCAGAAGTAGACTTCTGCGATGGGATGTTCTCATTGCGGGAAGCCAGGGCATGTGGTGGCAGACTGTCGTATGGTGCAGGGATTGTGCCTGGCTTGTGGAGCAGCAGATCATAGGATAGGGGCTTGCCCGAATAGGGGTGGTTCATCAGCATCCAACCCTTCTAGCTCTTCGGTGAGAGGACCGGCCCCAGTACCAACTCAGCAGCAGCAGTATCAGTCTTCGAGGCCCTTGCCGCCTCAGTCTCAGGCATTCCAGCAACAGTACCCCCAGCAGTATGCACAAGCCCAAGCTCAGACCCAGAATAGGCAGAGAGGTTTCTAGCAGAGGGGACCAGCAGCCAGGGGACAAGGTTAGGCCATGATGATGGCTAAGGAAGAAGAAGTTGCACCAGGTGAGGTTGTGGCAGGTACTATTCTCGTCAACTCCTCTCCAGCGTCTGTATTATTTGATTCTGGTGTATCGCATTCATTTATGTCTGTACGATTCGCGACACGGATAGGATTGGAGCCCGAGTCATTATCAGTGAGGCTCAATATACTTACTGGTAATAGCCTTATGGGAGTAGATCGAGTGTTTTCCTCGTGTCGGATCGTAGTTAGCGGTAGGGAGTTTCCTGCTAGATTCATAGAGTTTCCTAGGGCAGACTATGATGTAGTCCTAGGCATGGATTGGTTGAGGAACCAGTATGCTAGGATAGACTGCCATATTGGCAGAGTTGTCTTTAGTATCCCCGGCGAGCCAGAGTTTTCATTTTCCAGAGGCACAGTGGAGCCATCTTCTCCAGCATTACGGATGGCAGTAGCAGCAGTACAGTTACCCCGGATAGTTGAAGAGTTTCCAGATGTCTTTCCAAAGGAGCTCCAGGGATGCCGCCGGAACGGGAGATTGAGTTCACTATAGACTTGATTCCCGGGACAGCACCAGTATCAGAGCGAGTCTACAGGATGGCGCCTTCAGAGTTGGAGTTTTTATATAAGATGATTGAAGAACTGAGGACCAAGGGATTCATCCGTGCAAGTGGATCGCCTTGGGGAGCCCCGATGCTTCTTATGAAAAAGAAGGATGGTACGTCTAGGCTATGTGTTGATTATCGTACCTTGAATTCGGTGACAATCAAGAACAGATACCCTCTTTCGAGGATAGATGACTTGTTTGATCAGCTCAGAGGGGCTTCAGTGTTCTCGAAGATCGACTTGCGGTCGGGATACCACCAGATCAGAGTCAGAGAGCAGGACATCCCGAAGACAGCATTCAGATCAAGGTATGGACATTGGGAGTTCCTTGTTATGTCCTTTGGAGCGACCAATGCGCCGGCCGTATTCATGGACCTCATGAATCGCATTTTTATGCCTTACTTGGATCAATTTATGATCGTGTTCCTAGATGACATCCTGGTCTACAGCAAGAGTGAAGCAGAGCATGAGCAGTATCTCAGAGTCGTCCTCCAGACGCTTAGGGAGCATCAGTTGTACGCCAAGTTTAGTAAATGCGAGTTCTGGTTCGATCGCATTTTATACTTGGGTCACATCATTACCCGAGAAGGAGTAGAAGTGGATCCCCAGAAGATTGTGGCTATTGAGTCATGGCCAGTGCCCAGCACAGTTGCAGAGGTTCGTAGTTTCCTTGGATTGGCCGACTACTACCGGCAGTTCGTTTCAGATTTCACAAGGATTTCAGCACCGATGACCCAGTTGACCCGCAAGGATGTGTCGTTTGTTTGGACAGCAGAGTGTCAGGAATCATTTGAGAAGTTGAAGCAAGGTTTGATAACGGCTCCCATTCTTACCCTTCCAGATGGGACCGGAGGATTCACAGTTTATTGCGACGCTCAGGCAGAGGATTGGGGTGTGTCTTGATGCAGCATGGGAAGGTAATATCTTATGCGTCACGTCAACTACGTGATCATAAGAAGAGTTACCCGACCCACGACTTGGAATTGGCGGCGGTAGTGTTTGCTTTGAAGTTGTGGAGACACTACTTGTACGAAGATAGAGTGGAGATCTTTACTGATCATAAGAGCCTGAAGTATGTTTTCACCCAGAAGGACCTTAATATGCGGCAGAGAAGATGGCTCGAGCTACTAGTGGACTATGATATGGATTTACAGTATCATCCCGGGAAGGCCAACGTTGTAGCAGATGCATTGAGCAGAAGAGCCGGAGTTTATTTTCTGACGGCGCAACCAGAATTATTGGCAGATCTTCAGAAGATGGGAATTGAAGTGGTTCTTCCAACCAGCGTGGCATTGATAGCCAGCCTACAGGTTCAGTCCAGCATAGTTAAGAGAATCCGGGTGGTGCAGTCAACAGATTCCAAGATCCAGCGACTCGGAGCAGAGTATGAAGCAGGAAGAAGGCCAGAGTTATGTATCCATGAAGACGGTACACTTCGGCACGGCACTCGTCTTTGTGTACCCAGTAGAGATATCAGACAGAAAGTCATGGCAGAAGCCCACAGTACACAATATTTTATTCATCCGGTTGGTACGAAGATGTACCGTGATATTCGTCAGCATTTCTGGTAGAATGGCATGAAGAGGGAGATAGCCCGGTTTGTCTCTCGGTGTTTGGTTTGCCAACAGGTTAAAGCTGAACATCAGAGGCCCGCTGGACTTTTTCAACCCTTACCGATCCCAGAATGGAAATGGAAACATATAACCATAGATTTCGTGACCGGATTGCCCAGATCTTCAGCCGACAGAGATGCTATTTGGGTAATTATGGACAGGCTTACCAAGGTGGCACACTTTCTCCCATTCAGAGTTGGACAGTCAAGGGCGCAGTTAGCAGAGATTTATCTCAGGCAGATTGTCAGGCTTCACGGTGTGCCAGTCAGCATCACCTCGGACAGGGATTCAAGATTCACATCACACGTTTAGTGCAGCTTATAGAAGAGTTTGGGGACTCGCCTTCAATTCAGCTCAGCTTATCACCCACAGACGGATGGTCAATCAGAGCGCACAATCCAGACTCTTGAGGATATGTTGAGATCCTGTACCCTTGACTTCGGTGGTTTATGGGAGAATCATCTGCACCTGGTGGAATTCTCGTACAACAACAGTTATCAGGCCAGTATCCAGATGGCACCCTTCGAGGCTCTTTATGGCACGAGGTGTAGATCCCCGCTAGCATGGGACGATGTCGGGGAGAGGCAGATGCTCGGACCCGAATTGATTTTCCAGACGGTTGAAGTGGTCAGGAAGGTCAGAGATCACCTCCGAGTTGCTCAGGACAGCCAGCGCCATTGGGCCGATGATTATCGGCGTCCCTTAGAATTTGCTATCGGCGACCATGTATTCTTTAGGATCTCGCCTAACCGCGGCATCATTCGCTTTGGCGTGCGGGGAAAGCTTAGTCCTAGGTATATAGGGCCGTTCGATATTCTAGAGCGAGTAGGAGATGTATCCTATCGTCTCGCTCTTTCGCCGTTGCTAAGTGAGGTGCATAATGTATTCCATGTGTCCCAATTACGACGGTATATTTTGGACCCGAGCCATATCCTAGACCATTCAAAATTGGTTGTTGGTACCAACCTTTCGTATAAGGAGAGGCCCGTGTCTATATTGGACCGGAGCGAGAAGATACTCAAGAACAAGACTATTAAATTAATCCGTGTTGCTTGGGGTCATCACTCTCTACGTGAGACAACGTGGGAGCGTGAGGACGACATCCGATCGCGATATCCCTACCTGTTTGACTCGTGAGGTATAATGTCTTTCTTATGCCTTACGTTTTCCCTTCCTTGCTTGCATTGTATGATTGTATGATTGAGCTGCTTAGTGTATCTTGCCTGTGCTTAATGAAGCTTGTCGTGACAATCTCTAGCTCCTTGATTAAATTCCGAGGATGAATTTCTTTTAAGGTCGGTAGAGTTGTCACCCTTATTTTTCGTATTTCCCGTATTTCGTATTTATACTCGTATCTGAATTTTGGCATGCATTTTTATTTTTCTCAACTTGTGGAATTTCGGTATTTCTCGTATTTTGGGTTTTGTCATGGCTCGGTTTTAATTGGATTAGGTTGGTTTGGTTTGGTTTGGTTTAATATGTATTGGAACACCTTAGCCTATGCTCCACCTTCACACACCACATCCCACCCTCTTTAAAACTCCACCAACTTTTTCTCTCTCCTCATAAACCTTTATTAATTTCTTCTTCTTCTTCCTCTACACAACACTTTTCTCCTTCCTCTACACAACACCCACCCATAGGCAAGTGTACCTTGCCACCACATGAGAACCCTCTTTTATTTGTCCATTTGCTAGATTAGGACATGGTGATCAACATTAGAACTTAGTATTTTGTGATTTGGAGTCTCCATTGTTCTAGATCTAAGTTTTCTCTATTTTCGGTTTTGTATGGTTTTGATCTATTTAAGTTGGATTTTTATGGGTTTTGATGTTTTCATGAGGAAGAGAGTTCAATTCCATCCTGGTTGGAACTTTGAAAATCTGGATTTGGAGTTCGGATGGCCAAGTTGTGAGGTTTTGAAGTTTTGTAGCCATGAGAGCTTCTTCTCAGCCATGGAGAAGAAGATCCTTTCCCCTGCGTGCGTGTTTTTACGCGTACGCAGCTCCCTGCGTGCGTGCTTTTGTGCGTACGCCGCTCTCCTGCGTACGTGTCTTTTCGCGTACGCTGCTTTCCTGCGTGCGTGATTTTTTGCGTACGCAGCTCTCCTGCGTGCGTGACTTTTCGCGTACGCAGCTCTCCTGCGTGTGTGACTTTTCGCGTATGCCGCTCTCCTGCGTGCGTGTCTTTTCGCATACGCTGCTTTCCTGCGTGCGTGATTTTTCGTGTACGCAGCTCTCCTGCGTGCGTATCTTTTCACGTACGCAGCTCTCTTGCGTGCGTGACTTTTTGCGTACGCAGCTCTCCTACGTGCGTGTCTTTTCGCGTACGCAGCTCTCCTGTGTGCGTGTCTTGTGCGTACGCTGCACCCTGAATCCCTTGCTTAACCATTGGCTCTTGGAGTTTTGGTCTTATTTCTTTAAGCTTGGCTCTTCTATAGCCCTGTATATTGATATTTTATTAGATATTTTATGCCCATTTTATATCCTTACGCCTTTTGTCATGAACTTGATTTTACTTAATATGTTTGGAATGACTATTGTACATGGCATGGTATGACAAGGAACTCGCATAACACGACAGTGACCCGTAGTGGTGCACTCCTGACATGACCAACCTGACATGATAGTGGCCCGCCGTGGCGCCCTCCTGACAAGTACCCTGACATGAGTTATCTTGATAACTTAATGCTGTTGCGACGGCTAACTTAACTTAACTTGCCTTGACACCGTGGGTAGTTCTTTCTTGCTTGCTTGTTAAATCCACTTGTCCTGTCTTGCATCATGTCTAGGATGGGACTCCTGAGTACCACGGTCAGGAGTACCTACTAAAATAGATTAAGGTTAATAACTAGAATAACACAGTAGTCATGAAGAGATGACACAGCTACAGGCAATCCTGTTACCTGGGCGCTCTTGGGATCTGTAGCCTGCCGTCGAGTAGGGCATATTTCCAGCACACCGTCGCGTGTTGCACCATCTAAGTCACCTAAGGGTACATGCGTTCCTGGACGATGTACCCACCTGAATTCAACCCCTAATTTTCGACCTGGGTAATCTGGATGGTCTGCAGGGCTTGTGGCTGTGGAACAATCTCACTGCATCTTGTTAGTAATTAGGCCTGTGATAACCCTAGTTAATTAAAGTAGTAAGCCGTAGTATCTGCTTGGCCGTGATTGATTGAATGAGGTATAACCAGTCTAGCCATGTCTTGATCCAGTACCAGATTGCTCTCTGCCTTGAATTCTTGCATTATTATCTTGCCGATAAATTGTGGGAAACCAAGTTCTGTTCAGATGAAGGGTTACAACCCCGGTCCTTGTTTGGTTTACTGGTTGTAACCTGGCTATCGAAATAGTTCCATGGTTATCTCGTCGTATATCACCCTGCCATATTTTCGTAAATTCTAGTTTTAATATTAGATTTTCTTGTGCTGATTGCTGACTTTTGTTCTTATTTCGTGGCCCCCTTGTGGCACTTGCTCTTTCTGGGGTTGACCCAGCTGGTTTTGTGTGGCCAGATTTCGGAGCAGCTCCCGAGAATCTACCCAACTTCCAGCCCAATGGTGGCGACTAGAAGGAACCCGGGCTACGAGTAGGTTTTCTATTTTGTTTCGCTCACTCTATTGTAAAACTATTCTTTTGAGGCGTTTAGCCGACGAGCACCTGTTAGCTCGATGCACTTTACTTACTGTCTGCCTACGGGCTGTAAACATGATTAACAAATCCTAGGGTTGATCATGTATGACTTAACTCTTGCTAGTCCTCGCATTTTGTACGACTAGCTTCATGATCAGCTGAATATGTGATATTTGGGACGCCTTATTATTGTATATTTAATGATCATACATCTTGCGACCTTACTTACTTGCTTGTGATTGAGACATTAGGCTTGTTCATGACCATAAGAGACTGTTGGCTTGTAGTAAACCCTCATATATCTAGACAACCGTGACCGTATATCGAGGTGGTTTCCATTTCCATATACGTAGCTGGCTATGTCTGCCCCCGCTCTCCAGTATTCTGGTTCTGGGGCGTGACAGCTTGTGACCTAGAGGCTGCAGAAGCCTAGTGCTTCTTTAGTATTTTCCTATTGTCTTTCCATGTATTAAGACTAGCATACTCTTTTATTAGTTGGAATGTAATAATTCAGATATTGTACTTTACTCTGGTTGGGACACTTTTATATAGATGCTGTGATTCATTCATGTTCATATTATCTGGTTAGTTTCCCTAGATTGGTACAGCTTACTTTGTTATGTCTAACAACAAAGGCTGGGCGTGTCTGACTCGTACCCGGTTATTTGGGAGCGGGTCGTGACATGTTTTTAGTGGTGGCCCATGCAGGTCTATCCTAATGGTACCTAGGTCTTAGCGTACTATTGGGGGACTTGATTACACTAGGGAAACTTGATCACAGCATAGGAAAATCGGGAAATAAGGGTATATCAGGTATATCAGGTATTTTGATATTCTATAAACACTTGTTGTATTTAGGTCTAGGTTATTTTAACAGTTTTCTATTTTTCAGATAGTTCAAAAGCATGCGACACCGGAACGGTTGATCCACCTATACTTGAGGTCTCCAAGCTTCCACCCCGCAGGTCGTCCCTACTATCCCCATGGGTAGTACGTGGTTGACGGAGATGATTGAAGAATTCCTTGATACCCAGAGAGAGCAAGCCGTCATTTTTCAAGCCAGACTTGTGAATGCACTTTTCGAGCCAGAAAAGACTTATGCTTTCCAGACTTCCAGACCTTTGGACTTCTCCGATACCGAGCACATATCTTGCATCGAGAAGCAGATCGAGAACCTGAAGCCGCCACTGAAGATCATCTCAGCATGTGAGGATCTGACTCCTCCGAAGATTGAAGTCGCCAACCAGGAGATCCAGCTTGTAGCACATACAACAAGATGGGAAGCTGAAGCACATAAGAGACATGAAGACTTATGACGAAGACAACAACTAGCCTGGATTCACAAAGCGTCATCAGACTCGGACAGTATTTCTTCAATCGCATCGTCAGATTCAGACAATGACCAATTGTGCTTTCTGTCGCCATCCAGGACATTACTTCGAGGAGTGCCACAAAAGACGGAGGCTATGCTTATTCTACGGATCGTCTGCCCATCAAGCCAAAGATTGTCCGGAGATCGTTGATCGCACTGCCCGAGAACAAGCACGAGGAGCACCAGGACCGCAGCAGAAGGACCCGCCTCTCCAGATTCAGCAGCTATATGGAGCATTACCGCATGGACCAGTTTACGTCAGGACAGTGAAGAAGATTGAAGTGATTCCAGTCCCGGAGGAAATACTGAAGACAGATTGAAGACAAAAGATTTCTTTTGCATGGTTGGGAAAACCATGTATCTGATTAGCAATCCAGCCTCTCCTTAAAATCCTCTTAGCATCTAGATCATTTCTTCAAAACTTCTTGTTTTCTATTTTTGAAATCTTGATTGATGTCGAAACTTACTTTGAGATATTGTTTCCTATTTTGGTAAACTTGTTTAAGATCCACAAATCGATAATTGTTTGAAATTCATTATTCGATACCGTTTTCATATTCATCATTCCTGACCTTGTTTCCTAGTGATGGCTCCTATTTGCAAATTTTGTTTCTTTATCAAACTTTGCGTTAATTGATAATTTATCGTTTCTCGAGATTTTATTTCGGAATCCTGTTCCTCATTCGAAGTTTTGGTTGAGTCTCGTCCTATTCAGGACATTGTTGAAGATTCCTTTGAAAGTTCTTGAAGATTCATTTACTATTCAAGATTATGACTCATTCTCTATATGAGACTTGTTTTTCATTCATGACTCTGATTTTATTCGAGAGTTGTTTGTCCACTCCTTCGTTTCGACCTTGTCTCCTATATAAGATTTCGCTTGTTTTATGGACATTTCCTATTTCACTTATTGATATTTTGATTCGTTATTCGAACTTGTCCCCAATCAAAACATTGTTTGAATCTTCACTCATATCTTGATACTTGCTTGAGATTCAGCCCTATTCGAGACATCGTTTAAAGATTTTGTTTTCTATTTTGAAACTTTGGCTCATTCCCTATGAGATTTTGTTCACTATTTGAGACTTGTTCCTATTCAATAAATTATTTCTGTTCACAACTTTGTTCGACCTTATTTCCTATTGAAGTTCTAATCGTTTCATAATCAGGATTTGATACATGTTTCTTGTTCGCTATTGATACCCTGTTTTCTAAATCACTGTTCGTAACCTTGCTTCCTGTTCAAGATTCTGTTCAAGATTTCACTTCTTATTCACGACTTAGTTGATATTGATTTTCTATTTTCACTGTGTACTTTATTGGAGAATTCATTTTTAATTCAAGTTTTTGCTCGAGATTTCATTGTTATTCGAGATTTTATTGAAACTTGTTTCCAGTACGGGATTTTAATTCTTATTTTGAAACTTGTCTCCTATCTAATACCTTATCTTAATTCATCCTTCGAGACTCTGTTATCCCTTCGGGATAATGTCCCATATATGGAATCTTGTTACCATTCCAGATATCAGTTGATGTTCCGTCATAATTTGAAACTTCGCCCTGTCTGAAATTTTAAATCTCACTGGCTGCCCTTTTGTGCTCACTGATCGGATCCCTTGTCATTTTTAGTACCTAATAAACTCATGTATTCTAACAGTCAGGTAACTTCACCATTTCCGTGACTTGGACTATTGAAATTCATTTTGAACTCCTTGAAACTCTTTTGAAATTCCTAGGGATAAAGTCGAGAGGCTATTCGATGACCTACTATGGCATGACAGTTGCGCGCTGCAGCCATTAGCTGGATTATGGAGACTGGGGGGTTCACTGCAGCCAGTAGCGCACTGGCGAGGCAGGAACTCTAAGTTAAAGTGATTTCAGACACCCATAGGTTTTCGAGTATTGTCGAGACTTGTCATATTCTTCATACCTTGATCTATTAGGTTGCTTCGTCAATGATTGTTGGAAAATGGATAAGGTTGACTAATTATTCGGTGATATATTGTTATTTGAGTCAACGAGCCGAAAGTCCACTACAGTCAGATATATACTGGCGGGGTAGGGATTCTAGGCAAAGTGATTTCAAGTAGCTATATGTTCCCGGACACCATGAAAACTATATCCCTTTTTATATGATTATTGGTTTTTGAGAATCACAAATCCTTGCACGTTTATCCTGATTTGATACTGTATCTCCTGAGTATTTCGTACGTTTTCTCAATCAACCCTTGTTAAATTTCTGTTCTAGCATTTTATCGTTAGATCATTGAATTCCTCAAAATTGTGTATTTATCAGATGGTGACTCCGTACTTCGTTTGTGACTTGTCTAAACTTCGATCTTAAGTCATGTCCATCTGACCATGATTTTCTATCTTATTCTAGTCTACCTGTGTTTAAATATCGATTTTTGATCGTACTTAATAATTATGTCTTCATGATTTTGCTCCTCTAAGTTGTAATTGGAACTTCATTCTATCCTGTGCCTATTTGATTCTTGATCATTGATCGTGTTATTCCAACTTCTTGTGTGTAATTATCATACGGGGTCGCAAGGCTTTGGGAGCATCTCAGAGTTGCACATGATCGACAGAAGCACTGGACAGACAGCAGTAGACGGCCACTAGAGCTCGCGTTTGGAGATAGAGTGTTCCTGAAGATCTCGCCGACTAGGGGCGTCATTCACATTGACAGAGGCGGGAAGCTCAGTCCGAGATTCATCGGACCTTTCGACGTGACAGCACGGATTGGCGAGGTGGTATATCGATTAGCGCTTCCAGCTAGTTTGGAGGGAGTGCACGACATTTTCCACGTATCCCAGCTTCGACGCTATATTCCAGACCCGAGCCATGTGGTGGACTATTCTGTGCTAGAGGTGGGCCCGAGATTGACTTACGAGGAGCAGCCAGTAGAGATCCTGGACCGGAGGGAGAAGCGTCTGCGGAACCAGACCATTCCTCTTGTCCGTGTCATGTGGAGACACCACTCTCCGGGAGAGTCCACATGGGAGCGTGAGGACGAGATGCGGGAGCGCTATCCCAATCTGTTTGTTGACTAGATTGTATGACTGTTTAGAATTTTCCTAAATCAATAAAACCTACCTTGAATATTTGAGTTGCTAAATTTATGTTAATAATTTGTCCTTTGAATTTCGAGAACGAAATTTTTTTTGGGGAGGGGATATTTGTAACCCCACTTTCCATAATCCTGATATATTGAATATTCATCAATTAAGTTTTCTTTTAATTAAATACTTAAATTTTGTTTTCCTAGTAAAGAATGATTTTACATTTTTTTTCTATTGTTTTTCTTCTTAATTAAGAATAGAAAGGGGGGGCAGCCCAACTGGCCCAGCCCATTCAACAATCCTTTCAACCTAATGAATACACATGTGCACAGGGAGCTACAGTTCACAATTTCAAATTTCCATTCCTAACCGACTCTACAGTAGCTCACCCCTGTACTTTTCCCGCTGCAAATTTTCAACCGCCAATATAAACGGCTGTAGCTCTCCACTTTCACTCGATCATTGCCAATCTATTTCCATTGAGATCCAAGTCCTGAGAAGAAGAGTGGCCATGGCGATTTAAGCTCGGGAGATCGAACGGAGCTGCAACAATTGAGGCGCTGGCTTAGCACTTCTCTACAACAATCTTTTCTCTTCAAAGATCGGGTGCAGAACAGTAAGCATCCCAACTTCTTTCCAATTCGTAACCCTTCTTTGATTCCTGGATCGATCTGGTCAATTGATGATCGGTTGATCTGCCTCGATTTCGAGCAATCGTTTTAAAATCAACTACTGATTTAGTTTTCTCCACTAATTAATTTAGATTGATTTTGGCTGAGTGGGTGCTGATCATCGTTGAAGAATTCTCCATAATCGTGTTGGTAAGATCGACAATTTCCTGATTATTCTCTGTTCATCATTTGTTTGGTTTTTAGTCACTCGATCTCAAATTTTCCTTCGAGTTGAGATCAGTACAAGGATCTGGTAATCCAGAGTCATGATCTGCATTCCTCGAGCTCCAGGGAGCAAGAGAGATGCAGAACAGAGGCTTGGATTCCTGAACGTTTTGTGTTTGATGAAATAGTTGAACCAGGGATCTCAATTCCAGGAGGTTTTGGTGTTCAAGCGTAGGATCAATTGTTCTATTTTATCAGGTACCTTATCCATTCCTCCTTGTGATCACTACTTAGGCTATTCTTTTCATACAAATTATAAGACTTAAGGGTTATGTATATTAGATGTTGATGAGAGAATTGCATGGTGTTCCTTTTTAAATGATATTAAACAAGTTCTAGAATGGGGAATTTTCTTATAGTTGTTCATAGTGTTGTCCTGTTGGGAGTTTGTTGCACTGGACTCTGGGTGTAGACTGAGATCAATGTCAGTCCTAACAGGATTGAATTGTTTCACTGAGAAAATTATCAATCCTGCCAGGACTAATTCATCTCAGAATACTTGTATTTGAGAGTTTTGTGCAAAATGTTTTCATGATAGGATCAGTAGAGAGGTGGTTAGCCTAAACTGCACATATTATATGGACTGTGTTGGTTCTAGTAGCTAGTGTTTCCTGAGTTTAATGTCCAGGTGATTGTTTTCCCTGTGACTTGGAAATTCCAGTGATTGAACTCCTGTGTTGAATATCATGTGACTGGAATAATTAATTAGCCTATTATGCCTGTCTCTGTGGGGTATTTCCATTTTCTTCCATTTGGTTGTCAACTTCGAATAGAAGTGTTGAGAATTTATTGAATCTCAAGACAAGAAATTAAGACTGCTAACAATTCTGGAATACCAGGATTTACATCAATTTTGGTTATCTTGATGGTTATATCAAATGGTTTGGATTTGATGACTGGGACCTTATTCAGTCCTGTATGGTATTGGAACTAGAGGTTTACATTTAGACCTAGGGCTGTCCAGGGAAACTCAGTGTAAAACTCAGATACCTATTATGCATCTCAGTAAAACCTGAGATATACATGAGAAGTTCATTCTCAGGATTACTGAGAGCTTTCTCAGAAAACCTGAGACTTTAAGCCCAGTTTGTCTCAGTAAAACCTGAGATATTATTTCTCAAAATTTCAACTCAAATGGACTTCAGGATTGGGAATGACATTTCGTTGGTTAGTTCAGGATTCTCCTAACTGTTATCAAGAAGTGGGATCACTTGTAGGTCAAATATTAGGTTTATTGAAGTTCTTTAATTCAGTAAAACCTGGGAATTAATCCAAGTTCACCAGTTCTTTTTCCTTGCACTGTTATTTAGTTGTACCTGGGATTTAGACTGCTGACATTGAAGAATTGTGAGGATTGATATGATGAGGGGAACATGGGAACACTAGTTTTGGTATCATTCCTATGTATTGGGTTAGAAACTAGCCCTGGCAAGACTGACCAATATTGGGAGAATTGAATTTCAGGAGTCATAACATGAGAGTATACTCAGAGAGATTGAAGTCTCAGAGAGCTGAGACTTAAGTCTCAGGAAATGAGACTGAAATCTCAGGAACCCTGAGATTGAAGTTTCAGGTAATCTGAAACTTAGTTCAGGAATGCTGAGATTTAAGTCTCAGGAAATGAGACTGAAATCTCAGGAACTCTGAGATTGAAATCTCAGACAATCTGAGATTTTAGCTCAGGAAATCTGAGATGATATTTTCAGGTTTGCACTTCAAATGAATTTCAGTATTTGGGAATGACATTTCATTAGTTAGTTCAGAGTTCTTCTTAACTCTTAAACAGGAAATTGTGGTCACTTGTAGGTTCTTTATGGGTTATAGGACCTGGAACCAATGTAAGTGAAGCCTTAGTTTCCTAAAAACCAATTCATGTATTGTTATTTGAGGAACCAAGTCATATATCAAGTTCCTGTTTTATAACAGGATCCTAATATGTTATTGGGTTCCAAACAAGTTCAATTTTAGAAAATTTTATTCATTGAGATAAGATTAATTACTCTACTTTTTACTTAAGTATTTGAGGATTTAAATAGTAGTAATGGAATCAACTCCTAACTAATGTATTAGTCTTACTACTAAGCTTTGTAAATACATTATCATCATGTGTTTAGTTTTATTTAAAGTTCTTGCTAGTATAGGATGGGGAGTAATATTGATACCCTATAGGAAACCATAGAAATTAAGGTTTATAGAATCTTTGATAAACCAATTTAGAATTAGCTGTTTATTAACCAACTGTACACATCATTATTTTATACAGGAGGATATCTAGCTCTTTTGCCTACTTGTACTTTCCTGGAGCCAGGCAAGTACACTCTACGGTTTTGTACTTTTCATTATATATCATGTGCTTCCTTGAGTGACACAATTGTAACACGTCATGTACTTTCGGGTGCTCATGTTCTCTTGTTCTTACTTGTATCTGGGGTGGGGATATATACTATCTATGTGACCAATCCCAAGTAACAACTCAGGTGTGTTTAGCTTAGACCCCGCATCGTGCACGCGGGTCCTAAGCCGCCCATTCATGTGCTTTCATGTGCTTTCATGTGCTTACCCTAGCCGGTCACATATTTAGTTATATTTCAAATGTAGTACACACATGTTCAGAAGATTACCTTGTACTTATTTCCTGTGATTCCATTATATCATGTTCTTTCAGGTGCTTACATATCATGTTCTTTCATGTTCTTATATTCATGTTCTTTCATGTACTTTACACTGTTCTTCATGTACTTATTCACATGTTCTTCCTGTACTTTCCATGTTCCCTTGTACTTTCATATCATGATGTCTTGTTCATTACCTAGAATTGTACTTGCTCCGCTCCTGAATAGGATATGTTGCAGGTGAGATGGAGGCCTTGTGTGACACCTACTATGGGCAGGATATTGCTTTCCCTACTGAGCCAGCTGGAGCTGCTTGTGACCTAGAGGCTGCAGAAGCCTAGTGCTTCTTTAGTATTTTCCTATTATCTTTCCATGTATTGAGACTAGCAGACTCTTTTATTAGTTGGAATATAATAATTCAGATATTGTACTTTACTCTGGTTGGGACACTTTTATATAGATGTTGTGATTCATTCATGTTCGTATTATCTGGTTAGTTTTCCTAGATTGGTACAGCTTACTTTGTTGTGTCTAACAACAAAGGCTGGGCGTATCCGACTCGTACCTGGTTATTTGGGAGCGGGTCGTGACAATGAGGATCCAAGCTCACCATTACTCGGCGCACAAGAGAGAGAGAAGAAAGCGCGGCTGAGACGGTCGATCTAACCGGACGAGATTCGATCAGGGTCTGCGGAAGAAGACGCAACATGCGCGGCCCGGTCAGAGGCTCGACGGTCGTGGGCCTTGACAGGCGGTGCGGCGAGGTGGAGTTCGACTCGCCGACGCACCATGGACGAGGAGCCAGAGGTGGCGGGGACCTGGGTTTGGATGCCGGCCGTGCCTTGACCATGGCGTCGAGCGGTTGCCGCGGGGGTCGGGATGCGGGTCTAGAGTTGGTCGGTGGTTGTAGGGATTTTGGTTTTGCTGTTGGTGGCGGCTTCGGCAAAGGAGAGGGGACGGGGTCCTTTGGCGGAGCTCGTCGGCAGGTAGAAATCGGTGGGGTGCTGTGTTGGCTGACTCCTGGCCGGAGTTGGCCGGGAAGTCAGAGGTCAGGGAGGAGGATGGTGATCGGGTGGTGATGACAATGGTAGGAACTGTAGCGAGGAGCGGGAAGGTAGGGGCGATGGTGGCAACATCAGTGGTTTACGGCGGGGTCGACGGGGATTCAGCGGGAATTGGAATTAGGGTTAGGGGTAGGGTTTTAGGATTAGGGGATTAGGGTTTTAGGATTAGGGAATTTGGGTTAGGGTTTTAGGAATTGGGAATTGGGTCAAAATTGTGTCATGCGTGACACACGAAGGGTATCCGGTGTGTCAGACACCGGTGGGAATAATGCATTTGTAATAAAATATTGGAAAGGAAAATAGGGACACGGATACGATGCACGATACGATGGTGATGACAATGGCGATTGATTTTGGGTTGTGGGAATTGTGGAGAAAATAAGGGAAGTCTCCCTTTTATATAGAAGATGGGGTTCCTAATAAGAAAATGATTAGAAATCCTTTAGATTAAATCTTTATAGAGATTTTAAATCCATCGAAATAAATTGATCAAATCTTAGTTATAAATCTAAATCTTAAACAAACTTTTGAACTCATTCAATAAAATCTAAATATTTGATAACCATAATAATACTTAATATTAGCAAAAAACACTATATTTCTATAATTATAATATCATATAAATATATAAAAACCAATTACTCAAATCTACATAGAATTTAGTCAATCTGTTAGATTGATAAATCTCAATCTAATAATTTATAAACAATATCTAATATATCAAATGCCATTTTAAAATAGATTTTATAAAGTAAAACTTAAAGATAAGTGATAATAGGAAATTAGTATATCTTTTATAAACTAAAATTTATATTTAAAAATAGTTTTGAAAGAAACCCTTCATCAATCTAAATATCTTTTAAAATAAAACTTAAATTTCTAACTAGAAAATATTTAAAAGTAAAAATAATTTTTTTTTAAATTCGAGAAGTGGGCTTACATAATCACTCGGGCACGTTGGGCTTCGATTGATTGGTGGGTTAGGGTGTGCTTATGGCGCATTATTGTTTGGTTTTTGGGTGTGAGGTATACTTTTGGTTTTTGGGTTAGGCCTTGTCTGGGAGGCTTGTTGTTAATATGGGCTGGCCTTTGCCCATCTCCGTCCTGGGGAGTTTTTTTATTCCACAGTTTTGTAGTCGATTTTTTGAGGCGGTTTAGTCCACGTATATATTAGTTTTTGGTATAAAAAAAATATTAGTTTGTTTTCCAATATTAATTACATCTAAAAAATATTAGTTTGTTTCCCAATATTAAATACATCTACTATTTATTTAGACTTCAATTATTATGTTCTTCTACTATGTAAATAAATATTTTCTAATAAAATAAATGTAGTACTTTGTTTCCCAATAAATAAAGTAAGTGATTTGGAAACTGCCAAGTCTATTCAGACTTTCAGCCATGGCAGTACAACCCTTGGTTCTAATTCTATTCATGTGTTTGTTACTGAATGTTATTGTGTTTGATTTTTTTTTTCTCTCAGTTATTAAGTTGTTTATGGAACAAAACTGTCTACGGTTACAGAAAACAAGGCTAACCATGTGCTAGTTAAGTGTGTTTGTGCCTAACTTGACCTTCGAGTTGCTTTGGGTAGGGTGATGAACAAAAAAAAAAACATAAAATTTATTGTACCAAAATAAATTTTGTATAAATTATTACAAATGAAACAAATTCAAAATAATTTGCAGCAACGAAACTTGCCGTCAACTGAGATGGCGGAAAAAACAAATGCCAGCGAAATAAATAATTTTTTTTTTCCGCCAACCGAGTTGACGGAGTTTTAGCTATGTTAAATTTCAGCCAACTAAGTTGGCTGAATTTTAGCATTTGGCGGGGCCCCCTATGGGTTGGTTTGTTTTCTTGCTTTTTTTTAAATTTTGTTGATTTGTTTTAAATTTTGTTTGGTTTTAGTTGGTTTTTTTTTATTTGGTTTAATTTGGTTTGTAATGGTTACAATTTTTCAACGGCTAGCTATTGGTTTGATTTGATTCCTGTGTGGCAAGTGAGAAAAGAATGAGAAAACTTAGAAAATCAGAGAGAAAGTGGTGTGCACAAGAATAAGATTTTTTTTTATAAAGTATTGCATACAAGTAGCCGTTGAAAAAAGTAAGTATAGGTTGTAAATATAACCGTTGCAAATCAAATCAAACATTGTTAAATTATAACCGCTACAAATCAAATCAAACCAATAGTTAGCCGTTGAAAAACTATAACCATTACAAACCAAATTAAACCAAATAAAAAACCAACTAAAACCAAACAAAATTTAAAACATACCTATGGGGCCCGCCTAAATGTCCAAATTTAGACAAGATAGTTGGTGGAATAATTTAGTTTTATTGTTTTTCTCGACACGACATATTTCTTTGCTGCAAATTATTTTAAAGTTGTTTCGTTTGTAATAGTTTATATAAAATTTATATCGGTACAGTATATTTTCTGTAAAAAGAAAGGAATGATTGCGTACAAAATGAATGCTAGATTGTTCAATTAATTTTGAAAAGTCTATATATATCCAATCTTGTTGTATGACTAGCTTAGTACTAGCTTACTACTAGCAAATGCTGATGTAGCGGAAAGTGGTATCCAAGTTTACAGGTTTAGCTGGTCAACAGCTGTCAGATCCCTATTTTTGGAAATAGGTATATGACTGTATTTCGTATTTTGGAGAATTTTAATTTTGGGGTGTATTTGAAATTTTTATTATTTTATTGGAGATGATTTTGCCCTCATTAATTATTTGTTATTAATTAATTTCTTGATTCTAATCTACCCCTTTTCACAAATATCTACCTAACCCCTCTCTCATTCTCTCTCTTTCTTACTCTCCTTCCAGGAGAAGCTTCTCCTCTCACTCTCTCTTCCGACCAAATCTCCTCACCCCCAGCCCTCTCACTGCTCCCTCAGCTCTCCTCCTCCTCCCTCTCGGCCTCCTCCCCATGGCCGCGACCGCCACCTCCATCCGCCACCCTCGCCGAGGTCGCCCCGTCTCCAGCCCTCACCATCGACCTCGGCCACCACCATCACCTCCAGCCCGGCCGCCCGTCACCCCCGCGACCGCCGCCACCATCATCGTCATCTTCAGCCACCATCACCTCCGCCACTCCCCCGTGGGCCACCGGCATCATCGCCCTCTCCTTCACCGACGGCTCCTACCACCTCTCCCTTCCCTCTCTTGTCTCCTCAGTCGTCGGCGAGCCGCCTCGACCTGGCGGAGCTCCCCGATGGCAACCAGCGCCCCTCCGCCCCTTCATCTCCCCTTCGGCCGCCGTGCTGCCTGCTGCCGTCGCGAGCGCCGCCGCCGCTGCCGTCCTCCCTCCGCCGCTGGGAGCCCCGACCTGACCTGGCCGAGCCCCGGTGAGTTCCTCCGGCCTTCCCTTCTCTTTATCCTTCCTCCTGCCGGCGGACTGAGCCCCGCACACAGGCGACAGCTTCTCCGCCTCCTTCCTCTTCTCCACCGCCGTGGCTCCGCCGTGAGCGCTGTGTGCCAGCCTCGAGCGACGGGACGCCCTTAGGCCCCGTGCTGCTCGGGCGGCGTACAGCCTCGAGCTTTGTATCATCCCCGGGCTGCATGCCTCGGTGTGCGTGTACCCTCGAGCAGTGTGCTGCCTCGAGCATTGCACCCTAGATTCGTGTGCCTCTTCGTCCTCCGTGCTTCTCGGGACGCGTGCACCTCGATTTGTGTGCCGTCTTGTTTCCTGTGCCATCCCGATCCACGTGCTGCCTAGGGCAGCGGGATGCCTCAAGCCCCGCGCTGCCACGGGCAACGTGCCATCTCGGTTTGCGTACCGTCTCGTTTTCTGTGCCTCGGCCTTTGTGCCTTTCTTGATTTTTATGTCTTATCGATTTGCGTGCACGCATCGATTTGCATGACCGTCTCGGTTTGTGTCCCGCATTGGACTCCGTACCGCATCGATTTACATGTGCACCTCGATTTGTGTGCCGTATCGATTTACGTGCTCCTTGGACTTTGGGTCGTTTCGATTTACGTGCTCGCCTCGATTTGCGTGTTGCGTGATTCGTAGACCATTCTGATATTCGTGATTTTCTCGATCTATGTGCACGTCTCGATTTACGTGCACGTGTTTCCCATCCATCTCGATATTCGTGCCATCTCGATTCTTGTGTGCATCTCGATATACGTGCACATCTCGGTTTACGTGTCCGTATCGATCTATATACCTCGGTTTTTATGCCCGATCCCTGCACTGCTTGCAGGACCCACACGGTATAGCCTTCTACCATCCCTTGTAATTATTCTATTATTTTATTATTTGGTGCTGATGACTATTTATTATGTGTTCTGAGAATCTCGATTGGCGTGCTAGCTTGGACCGTGACTGCCGAAAACTTGCTTACCTAGCCGAGCCCTCTAGGCAAGTATCCCTTGCTCATCGACGGCTCTTGCCCTCTCTCCTGGATTTTATTGCATTTTAATTTGTTGTAATTGTAAATGTATAACCATGAGTACTGTAGCCTAGTAGTAGAACTGCCATGATAACCTAGACTAGCTTGGTCCGATACTGGGATAGACCGTATCGGACGACTCGGATGGGTCATCCACACCTCCGAGGACACAAGCACGACTCACTTGTACGGATTGTCCCCCTATGCCCCGTGTCCGACTCGCGATCGGGTAACGACTTTGGCTAACTTTACCTGTGGCGGTGATTGTGCTTGGGTTAGGGATTTATGGACATGTGTTGTGGTGCGCCCTGCGAGGCGGTTATTTTATTATTATGCATGTTGGCTTGGTGCCCAGTACGCATTATAGCGCTGCTGGAGGCCGGGACTTAGTGGTCTCGGGTTCGATTGGTTTTCAGTACGCATCGTAGTGCTACTGGAGGCCGAGACTTAGTGTTCTCGGCTATCGATTTGTTTCCAGTACGCATCGTAGTGCTGCTGGTAGCTGAGACTTAGTGTTCTCAGCCTGCAATTCTGCAATTCTGCGGCGAGTTGTGCCGAGTGTTTTAGCCCCTATTAGTAGGGTACTCCCATCCAGATTACAAAGGAGACTCTGTCGGATTTTTCCAGAATTCCCGGTTGGGAATTTCGTTCGAAGGATTTGGCAGAACCATTCCTTTGGTTTGCGGGACTGAACTCATGCATGTTCTTCTTGGTATAGCATCCCTGATCTCATTGCCTGCTAGGTAGACTCCCGACTAGATTAGTCGCCTAGCGTCTTGACCTGTCTTGTCCGCCGGATTGTGTAAGTAGAGCGGTTCTACTCGGGTGAAGGTCTGCAACCCTGGTCCTTGTTTGGTTTAAGGGTTGTGGATCTGATCCAGAGTGGTTCACGCAATCCTTGCCTTTTCGACGGTATCATCCATTGGACTTTTGACCCGTGACCCTTCTTTTAGATGGTGTTCCAGTTTAGTTTGTTATCCCATTGTCTGTCCTGTCCGCCGGATTGTGTAAGGAGAGCGGTTCTACTCGGGTGAAGGTCTACAACCCTGGTCCTTGTTTGGTTTAAGGGTTGTGGATCTGATCCAGAGTGGTTCACACAATTTTTGCCATCTTCCGACGGCGTTGATTAGTGTTGACCCATGTGTTGGGATTATGATCTTATTCGAGGATTAACTATGAGGAGATATGATATTGAGATAGTGATAATGGTAGACTAAGTGGATTCTTAGATAGTATTTCTAGTTCTTTGGTGATGTTCTAATTTGATCAGATATGTCTTTGAGGACTTTTGGATTTTGATATTGGTGCGAGTGTCTCACGGAACGAATAGAATATCGAAGGTATTATTATATGATTTTTACTCGACTTCCCAAATGTCCACAACTGGGTACCTTTGTGTATTTCGGTAGTTGGGGAACCTGGTTTGATTGCTATGTCTTGATAGTTGAGGGGCTTATTTTCTAGTGGCTTGTGATCATTGACTTGGAGGATTCTTGTGAGTCAGAGGGCCTAGCATTGTTAGGGGGATGAGCTTGGTATTTGGTGGTTGTCTTTATTGACGTGATATTCACTCCATCATGGATAGGAGACTCTTACTAGATTGATCTGGTGGATGGATCGACTTGATGATTGGAGCTGTAGGCTCCAATATATACTTGAGATGTTATTATAGTAGAGGTTCTGGTCTTGTACTTGACCTGATATCCATGCCACGATGTAGGCAGATGACTTCTTGTGACTGACAGATTTGTCCTTGTCCCAGACCTGACTACGTGTATCCGTGTTATAAGTCCAGCTTACCCTTTGAGGTACTGGCCCTGACCTTGCACTGCGGTGCCCCTTGTCTACTGGCACTGTGAGGTGCTACTTCTATGATTATATGGTATTGTGATGCCATCTTAATATTCTAGCTATATTATATGATTACCTGTACGGGTATCTGGTAGTTGGCCTATAGTCTTAGCGTGGTTAGGATTGCTTGCTTGCTTGTTGCATAACACTAAGGATGGATCACAACTGGGACTATAGGTGCCGAGGTTGATTCTTACTTAGCGTTCTCGTACTGAGATACGACATCTAGGAGGATGATCATGTGACCACGGCATGTGATTTCGGATAAATGTATGGTTAATCTAGGCAACTTAAACTGGTAGAAGCATTGGGAGGGAACGGAATTTCGAGATCGTGCATTACCAGCCTTATCCCAGACATTAGTCATGACCTGCAGGCTGGCCGCCACAGATATTGTTACCATTCGTACTAGTGGATAGCAATATCCGGCTACTTTATGTACTATATATTATATACATGGCACGCTCGGTACGGTGGCCTTACGAGGGACCGGTAGTGACATGCAGAGCCCGATTGTCTTGCGAGGGACCGACGCTCATTTAGTCTTGATATACTTGGCCCCGCTAGCCCTGCTGGGATGACACGATCTGAGGATTCCTATATTGTATTGTTGGGGTAACCCAACCTCCACATAGACAGCCGTAGACATTTGAGTGGCCGCTTATTCACCTAAATTGTATGGCTTGTTGTTTGCTAAGTTGACTGCCACGTAACGCTGTCCCGGTGCGGTAATTCATTCCATTGTTCTTGTTTGATGTAGGGGTGAGTTACTGTTCCGATGACAGACTACGAATTCCAGTTGGAGATGCAAGCATTAGTGGATGTTAGGATAACTGTGATGATTGTTGATTACTTACGTATTAGTAGTTAGATTGCTGCCTTATATTCTATAATCGTGCGTTGGTACCGCACGATCCCTTACCTTATTTACTGTTTTTAGATGTTATTCATGTCCCATTTTATCCTGCTGGTTTTCTTCGCCCGTCCTTGAGCCTTCCTTTCTGGTACTTGCTACGGTTGGCCTGACCAACCCTGGATTGTTCCCAGATTGCCTGAGACCGACCCTGTGGATCTTTCAGACTTGACTTGGGAGATGTGCTTCAGTTCCAGACCATGCTAGGGACTGTGGAAAGGTATACTAGTCTACATTATTATTCTGTACTGTGGATTTCTGATTATCATATATGTATTCCCTGCTTTCCATATGATTATCTCTCTTGATGTTGTTTCATTGTGATTTGCCCGTAGATATGAGATCGAATTTAGGCCATAGATTGATTGCATGCTAGGATACCCAGCAAAACTTGACATCCGTCATCGTCGTATAGCGTATTCGTACCTTATACGGTGTAGCTGGCCGACGTCCGTCCCTGTATTTTGGTATTGGGGCGTGACAAAGTTTTAGTGGTGGCCCATGCAGGTCTCATTTTAAGATTTTGTTGGGTATCACATGATTATTGATCTCAGTCCACTATTCCTTTGGATTCTAACTTGCTATACACTTTTCCTTCGCTCCCTTGAACCTGTGAACTGGTCTTCATCTCTACTTGGATCTATCTTGCTTGGCCATGTCTTATTCGTGTTATCTACCTCTGATCCTTGTTTGATAGATATGATCCCATAGTTGGTCATGTCGATCACCTTATTTGATGAGATGTTATCTTGTCTCAATCATTTGGGTTACATAATTATTTATCTTGGGTTCTGTACTCTCTACCGGTGTTTCACCTTGGTTGATTTCTTGTTATTCCTTTCGTGCGTTGACTTCGTGTTGACTTAGTATCATTATCGCCCTCTTCGAGCGTTGGCTGGACTGCTGTGGAATGATGATTTTATCAGGACTCTGAGATTGGGTATTTTAACATTTGTTGAGTGTCCGAGGGATATTCTTGTATCGATTCGGCTTCCTTGATTCCAGACAGTTCCGCACTCATGATTATCTGTTTCAGATATTATTTTTATAAATATACTTGTTATACATTATATTTTGATATGGATCCTTGGTTTGGAGTATTTTTCTACGAATATGGAGTATTTTCCTAGAAAAGCTATCTTGTGGTTATTATTGAATATATTTTTGGATGTGTGTTACGATTCACCTGGATTTTGGATTTTGATGGTTTTCTAGGACTCGTTATATTGTTAGAGATTTTGTGATTTTAGTGATTCGGATATTTGGGTTATGGATTTGATTCGTTTTGGGTATTTGTCAAGAGTACCGGATGACCCTAGTATACCTTGACGGCGTGGTAACGAAAGTTGCAGCCGCTCGATTATAGTATCATGGTGAATCTTCTGCAGCCATTACGGATGGCGTGGCAAAGAATGACCATGGCACACATTTTTCGGATATTAGGAAACTACGGTCATCGGTTCGAGACAGATATCCTGTATTTTATGATTTTATGCGAATTTATTATTTTTCTTTATGCAGTTGGGATTTTACGTTTTCTGACATTGTTTTCGACATTCTATACTTGTTTTGATTTATGGGGTTATTTCGTGTATGCGAGACCTTGATTTTCGAGATTCTTTCGATGTTTTCGATTTACCTTGCGAGTTGATTTATTTAAGCTAGACCTTGTTCTCTTTGATGTTTTTATATTGAGATTTTGTTCGTTTCTTATTGTATTACTTGATTTCTGTAAGGTGGGTAGAGTTTTCATGGCAGATATATATGTACTAGTTTTGAAAACCCTATTTTGATAATTCTGAAATTTTGAGGACAAAATTTTTGTAAGGTGGGTAGGATGTCAGATCCCTATTTTTGGAAATAGGTATATAACTGTATTTCGACTGTATTTTGTATTTTGGAGGATTTTAACTTTGGGGTGTATTTGAAATTTTATTATTTTATTGGAGGTGATTTTCTCTCATTAATTATTTGTTATTAATTAATTTGTTGATTCTAATCTACCCCTTTTCACAAATATCTACCTAACCCCTCTCTCATTTTCTCTCTCTTTCTCACTCTCCTTCCAGGAGAAGCTTCTCCTCTCACTCTCTCTCCCAACCATCTCTTCTCACCCCCAGCCCTCTCTCTCCTCCCTCAGCTCTCCTCCTCCTCCCTCTCGGCCTCCTCCACATGGCCGCGACCGCCACCTCCATCCGTGTAATGCCTGTTGTCCGTATTAGGTATTTTGGAATACGTGTATGTATTTTATCTTGTATTGTACGATTTTCTTGCTTAGTTTCCTTCATGGCTTGGGTTATTCTTGGTTCGGGTTGGCTTGGTTCGGTTTGGGATTGCTATTGGTTCATCATGAACCTAAGGGTGAACCCCCTACCTACCACCACCACTACCATTTATTAACTCCTTCTCCTTTCTCTCTCTTCATTAATCATCTTCTTCTTCCTCATTTACTTCTTTACCTACCAGAGAGAGGGAGAGAGAGGTCTAGGCAAGTGCAACTTGCTTCATGGAGGAACTCAAATTTTATTGCTTCATTCTCTTCCTTACAGCATTCTAACTTACTTTAGAACTTGGCATTTTTACTTTCCATGGCTAGATTCTTGTAGATCTATATTTACATTATTTTCGGATTTCTTCGGTTTTGATCTGCTTAATCTTGTTATTTTCGAGTTTTGATGGTTCCATGTTGTAGAGAATTTCGTTCTACCCCATTTTGACCTATGGAAGTTCGGATTTGGACTCCGGATGATAGAGTTATGCAACTTGGAAGCCATGGCTTATGGTGTACTTCTTCTCGAAAATTTGGAGAAGAAGCACAGTCCCGAGCCGCATAGTAGCACTTGACCGCATGAACATTCATGCGGCAAGTCAGTTCCAACCGCATGCACTATTGTCTTGACTTGACCGCATGACAAGTTCATGCGGCAAGTATTCCTTCTAGCCGTATGAAGTCCTTCTTACTTAACCGCATGACTGAGCTTCCCAGTCCAGCCGCATGGGACTTCGCCCAGTCCCGAGCCGCATGAACTCAACACTCGCGAGCCGCATAGACTGCAGTCTCCCAGCCGCATGGGTTTGCTTCCTTTGACCGTATAGTCATTGCTCTCCGCAATCGCATGGGTTGCTCCTCCCCGGCCGCATGTACTTGATTGGTCAGCCAGCTGCATGGACCCATCCCCCGCCAGCCGCATGAGTTCCCTATCCTCCTGACCGCATATGTCTTGCCTTTCTCAGCCGCATGACTGAGTGGATCTCCGAGCCGCATATGACTGATACCCCTTTGACCGCATAAGCCTTTCTTTTTTTAGTCGCATGCACCTGACCCTATTCAGCCGCATGGACTGTTCTCTTCCAGCCGCATGAGATCATTCCTGGCCGCATATGCCTTAGCCTCATGGCTCTCCTATAGCCCTGTGTATTGATATTTTATTAGATATTTTACGTCCATTTTATATCCTTACGCCTTTTGTCATGAACTTGATAATTACGAATTTACTTGATATGTTTGGGCATGATAATTGAGCCTGACATGACAGTGACCCATAGTGGTGCACTCCTGGCATAACTAACCTGACATGACCTGATAGTGGCCCGTCGCGGCGTACTCCTGACCAGTAAACTGGACATGTTAAACCTGACATGATATATCTTGATAAGCTGTTGCGATGGCTACCTGACATGACATGACCTGTATAATTAATCTGGACACCGTAGGCGATTGTGCTTGTACAAACAATCCAGTCCTGTCTTGCATCATGTCTAGGATAGGGACTCTACCACGGTCAGGAGTACCTACTGAAATGGACTAAGGCTAAATAACTAGATTAATACATTAGTCATAAAGAGATCTCCCAGCTACAGGCAATCCCGTTACCTGGGCACGCCTTGGGATCTGTAGCCTGCCGTCGAGTATGGCATATTTCCAGCACACTGTCATGTGTTGCACCCTTCAAGCTACCTAAGGGTACCTGCGTTTCCTGGACGATGTACCCACCTGAATTCAACCCTAATATTTCAACCCGGGTAACCTGGATGGTCTGCAGGGCTTGTGGCTGTGGAATAATCTCACTGCATCTTGCTAGTAACTAGGCCTGTGATAACCCTAGTTAGTTAAAGTATCAAGCCGTAATTCTTGCTTGGCCGTGAAATGATTGGATGGAGTCTAACCAGTCTAGTCTTGCCCTGATCCTGATTACTGCATGACCAGAATGCTTATATTTATTTTACCGATAAATGGTGAGAATTCCAAGTTCTGTTCAGACGAAGGGTTACAACCCCGGTCCTTGTTTGGTTTATGGGTTGTAACCTGGCTATCTGAATGGTTCCATGGTTATCTCGTCGTATATCATTCTGATGTATTTTCTTTATTTCCAGTTCTTACTTTATTTATACTCTTGTGCTGATTGCTGGTTTTAGTTCCTAAGTGAAGCTTCCTTTATGGCACTTGTTCTTTCTGGGGTCTGACCCAGCTGTTTTTGTATGGCCAGATTTTGGAGCAGCTCCAGAGGATCTACCGACCTTCCAGCCAGATGGTGGCCACTAGACGGAACCCTGGCAACGAGTGGGTTTATTTTTTAATCTCCCACTTTATTGTAAAAATATTTTTTGAGGCATTTAGCCGACGAGCACCTGTTTAGCTCGATTGCACTTTACTTACTGTCTGCCTATGGGATGTAACATGATTAACAGATCCTAGGGTTGATCATGTATGACTAAACTCTTGCTAGTCCTGACATTTTGTAACGACTAGCTTCATGATCAACTGAATATGTAATGTTTGGGATGCCTTACTATTGTATATTTAACGTTCATACATCTTGTGACTTTTACTTACTTGCTTGTGATTGAGACAATAGGCTTGTTCATGACCTTAAGAGACTGCTGGCTTGTCGATAAACCCTCATGTATCTAGACAGACGTGACCGTATAGCGAGATAGAATCCATTTCATATACGTAGCTGGCTATGTCTGCCCCCGTTCTCCAGTATTCTGGTTCTGGGGCGTGACAATCCGCCACCCTCGCCAAGGTCGCCCCGTCTCCAGCCATCACCATCGACCTCGGCCACCACCATCACCTCCAGCCCGGCCGCCCGTCACCCCCGTGACCGCCGCCACCATCATCGTCGTATTCAGCCACCATCACCTCCGCCACTCCCCCGTGGGCCACCGACATCACCGCCCTCTCCTTCACCGACGGCTCCTACCACCTCTCCCTTCCCTCTCTTGTCTCCTCAGTCGTCGGTGAGCTGCCTCGACCTGGCGGAGCTCCCCGATGGGGACCAGCGCCCTTCCGCCCCTTCATCTCCCCTTCGGCCGCCGCGCTGCCTGCTGCCGTCACGAGCGCCGCCGCCGCTGCCGTCCTCCCTCCGTCGCTGGGAGCCCCGACCCAACCTGGCCGAGCCCCGGTGAGTTCCTTCGGCCTTTCCTTCTCTCTGTCCTTCCTCCTGCCAGCGGGCTGAGCCCTGCACACAGGCGACAGCTTCTCCGCCTCCTTCCTCTTCTCCACCGCCGTGGCTCTGCCGTGAGCGATGTGTGCCAGCCTCAAACGGCGGGACGCCCTTGGGCCCCGTGCTGCTCGGGCAGCGTGCAGCCTCGAGCTTTGTGCCATCCCTGGGCTGTGTACCTCGGTGTGCGTGCACCCTCGAGCAGTGTGCTGCCTCGGGCATCGTACCCTAGATTCATGTGCCTCTTCGTCCTTCGTGCTTCTCGGGACGCATGTACATCGATTTGTGTGTCGTCTTGTTTCCTGTGCCATCCCGATCCACGTGCTGCCTAGGGCAGCGGAACGCTACGAACCCTGCGCTACCTCGGGGTAACGTGCCATCTCGATTTGTACACCGTCTTATTTTCTGTGCCTCGGCCTTTGTGCCTTTTTTGATTTTTTGTGCCGCAATGATTCGCGTGCACGTACCGATTTGCATGACCGTCTCGGTTTGCGTGCCGTATTGGACTCCGTATCGCATCGATTTACGTGCGCACCTCGATTTGTGTGTCGTATCGATTTACGTGCTCCTTGGACTTTGGGTCGTTTCGATTTATGTGTTCGCCTCGATTTGCGTGTCGCGTGATTTGTAGACCATTCTGATATTCGTAATTTTCTCGATCTATGTGCATGTCTCGATTTACGTGCACGTGTTTCCCGTTCAACTCGATATTCGTGCCATCTCGATTCCCGTGCGCATCTTGATATGCGTGCACGTCTCAGTTTACGTGTCCGTTTCGATCTGCGTACCTCTATTTCCGTGCCCGATCCCTGTACTGCTTGCGGGACCCACACGGTATAGCTTTCTGCCATCCCTTGTGATTATTCTATTATTTTATTATTTGGTGCTGATGACTATTTATTGTGTGTTCTGAGAATCTCGATTGGCGTGCTAGCTTGGACCGTGACTGCCGAAGACTTGCTTACCTAGCCGAGCCCTCTAGGCAAGTATCCCTTGCTCATCGACGGCTCTTGCCCTCTCTCCTGGATTTTATTGCATTTTAATTTGTTGTAATTGTAAATGTATAACCATGAGTAGTTGTCACCCTCATTTTCCGTATTTCCCGTATTTTGTATTTATACTCGTATCTGGATTTTGGCATGTATTTTTATTTTTCTCAACTTGTGGAATTTCGGTATTTCTCGTATTTTGGGTTTTGTCATGGCTCGGTTTTAATTGGTTTGGGTTGGTTTGGTTTGGTTTAATGTGTATTGGAACAGCTTAGCCTATGCTCCACCCTCAACACACCACATCCCACCCTCTTTAAAAACTCTTCCAACACTCTCTCTCTTCATTACTTCCTCCATTAAATTTCTTCTTCTTCCTCCACCCAACTCTCCACACCCATAGGCAAGTTGCATCTTGCTATCACTTGAGGGCTACATTTTATTTGTCTAATAGCTTTATTAGCTCATTTCAAGCAACATTAGAACTTGTCATTTTCCATTTTGAGGCTTTAAATCTTGTAGATCTAGAAATTTGTTATTTTTGGATTTGGTGGTTTTGATCTATCAAACTTCTTTGTTTTCAAGTTTTGATGGTTCCATGTTGTAGGAAATTTTCTTCTACCCAATTTTGACCTTTGAAAAGTTGGATTTGGACTTGTTTTGACCAAGTTATGAACTTTTGAAGCTTTGGGTTTAACCATGGAGTTCTTGCTGGTTTGGAGAAGACAGTGAGCAGTGTGCAGAGCTTTTTAGCTTACACCACTGAGCTGCGCGCGCTCTTTAGCGCAGCGTCCGCAGAATTGGGTACGCTTCCTGTTGGAAGCGTGTCTCTTGCGTACGCAGACTTGGGTACGCTTCATGTTGGATGCGTGTCTCTTGCGTACGCAGACTTGGGTACCCTTCCTGTTGGAAGCGTGTCTCTTGCGTACGCAGACTTGAGCGTGCCCTTGTGTGTACGCTGCTCCCCTGCGTGCGTGCTTTTACGCGTACGCTGCTCCCCTGCGTGCGTGCTTTTACGCGTACGTTGCTCCCCTGCGTGTGTGCTTTTACGCGTACGCTGCTCCCCTGCGTGCGTGCTTTTACGCGTACGCTGCTCCCCTGCGTGCGTGCTCTTGCGCGTACGCTGCACCCTGACCCCTTGCTTAACCCATTGGCTCTTGGAGTATTGGTTTTATTTCTCGATTTGGTTTCTCTTTTGTGGATTGGGTTTTCCTGAGATCTGTCCAACACAGCACGACTATCTCGACCCGACACGGCCTAACACAGTTTTCAAGTAATTGTTTATGACTAGTACGGTTCTCGGGATTTTCTGTGGATTATGATCCTGGTATTCTCTGATCTCCTTGCTAGTGATCCGGTGGGGTGCACACCTAACTTGTAACTTGTAATTAATCCTTGTGACTTGATAACTTGATAGTGGACCGTGGCGGCGCACTCCTGACTTGTAGCATGACTTGATAACTTAACGCTATTGCGATGGCTAACTTGACATGCTAAGTGAATTCTTAACACCGTGGGTGATTGTATTGAATGTGCTTGTGTAAGCAACCCGTCTTGTCTCGCATCATGTCAAGGACATGAATCCTTGGTTTTCCACGGTCAGGGATTCATACTGAATCTTGCTAGGTTAATGACTAGATGGATCAAATAGTTCATGGAGAATTCCCCAGTTACCTGTTGCCCCTTTGGTCCCGGCCTTATATATATATATACATGGGATTTGTTGCTATCCGTCGAGATGAGCGCACTTCCAGCCCGCCGTCGAGTGTGGTACCTTAGGACACATGTATCTTACTACAGTTTGTCTGCTATATCCTGCTATCTTTTTCTTTTCTTGCTGGGATCACTCAGGTAGTAACAAACAGGTAACCGGACTTGGAATTCTCATTGTATCTTGCTAGTAACTAGGCCTGTGATAACCCTAGTTAGTTAAAGTAGCAAGCCGTACTTATTGCTTGGCCGTGATTGATCGTATGAGAATAACCTGTCTAGTCTTGTCTTGATTCCTGCACAAGAATTGCTACCTGTCATAATTTTCTTATATTTTGCCGATAAATGGTGGAAGAATCCAAGTTCCGTTCAGACGAAGGGTTACAACCCCGGTCCTTATTTGGTTTACGGGTTGTAACCTGGTTATCTGAATAGTCCCATGGTTATCTCATCGTATATCACCTGTTATGTTTTTCCTTAATTCCTGTCTTTATTACCTTATTATTATTGTGCTAATTGCTGGTTTTGGGTTCCTAAGTGAAGCCTCCTTTGTGGCACTTGCTCTTTCTGGGGTCTGACCCAGCTGGTTTTGTATGGCCAGATACCAGAGCAGCAGCAAAGGATCTACCTGCTTTCCAGCCAGATGGTGACCACTAGAGGGAATCCTGGCAACGAGTGGGTTTCTTTTGTTCTCCCACTGTAATTGTACATTATTCTTTTGAGGCATTTAGTCGACGAGCACCTGTTAGCTCGATGCACTTTACTTTCTGTCTGCCTACGGGCTGTAAACATGATTGGCAACTCGAGGTTGATCATGTATGACTTAACTCTTGCTAGTCCTTATATTTTGTACGACTAGCTTCATGATCATCTGGATATGTAATGTTTGGGACGCCTTACAATTGTATATTTGGTGATCTGATATCTTGTTACTATCATTACTTGTTGAGATTGGGATATTAGGCTTGTTATTGACCCTAAGAGACTGATGGCTTGTAGATAAACCCTCATATTTCTAGACAGCCGTGACCGTATAGTGAGATGGATTCCATTTCATTATACGTAGCTAGCTATGTCCGCCCCTGCTATCCAGTATTTTGGTTCTGGGACGTGACACGGTTTAAGTGGTGGCCCATGCAGGTCTTGTCAATCAAGAAATGTGAGGGTTTACCGGATACATGTCTCAATCTGTACTCGTCTTTGATCTCCACTCGTATCTTCTTATCTCCTTGGATCCCTGACTTGATAACATGCTTGCATTATTATTCTATCCTGGTCCTTCCTTAATATTCCTGACGTCATTGCTTCAATGGCATCATTCCTGTTGACCAGCCAGAAGAAGTTCGACCGGCAGACCAGCAACAACAAGAAGATCAAGATCAATCCTCCGCAGCCGCCTCCCGAGCCATGCCTTCTGGAGAACCAATGCCCCCAGTCCAGCCAGTTCAGCCAGCAGGGTCAGAGGATGGGGTCTTGATAGGGCTCATCCGTAAGTTGTTTGTATCTCAGGACCGTCGAGGTGATGCCTTGCAGCAAGCAGTACAAGATGCTATGAGCAGAATTGGTCCTCGAGGGAACAGTGCGGTCAACAATTTCAAGTGCCTGAACCCTCCCTTCTTCGATGGCAGCGAGGATGCTATTGCTGCAGATGCCTGGCTACAGGATATTGAAGTTATCTTAGAGGCAGCCAGGACTCCTGAGGCAGAGAAGGTGGCGGTGGTGCGCCTACAGTTACTAGACCTAGCCCGCAGCTGGTGGGCTATGCAAGCAGCGAGTTTAGGTACGCCTGTCATGTGGGCGGTATTCAGTGATATGTTTCAGACCAAGTACTTTGACGCAGTGGCTAGATATGACCTACAGACTAGGTTTAGTAATCTCAGGCAGATGAACAGGACGGTCGACGGATATACGGCCGAGTTTTCAAGGTTGAGTCGGTTTGCTCCCACCTTGGTGGCAACCGAGCTAGAAAAAGCACAGCGATTTCAGCAGGGGCTCCATTTAGAGATCATATTGGCAGTAGAGCAGTTTGAGCACAGAACTTTTGATGCCATCTTGCGAGCAGCGAGGAGGCATGAGTACACTTCCCGAAGGATAGCGGACCGGACCGGAGATCGAAAACGGTCTCACGACCAGATGAACCAATCCTCAGCACCGGCCCCGGCAGCTAGGGCCCTGACCATTGGAGCTACGAGAACAGATTCGGTTACCTTCTTACAGCATTCTGCTCTGACCTATCCCCAGCAGCAGAAGCAGAAGCGGCCTTTCGCAACGGGTTGTTCTCATTGCGGGAAGCCGGGGCATGTTGTTACTGAGTGCCGCAGAGCACAGGGATTGTGCTTGGTTTGTGGTTCGCCGGACCACATGATGGGATCTTGTCCATTCAGAAACAGATCGTCGTCGACAGTAACTAGTCCCTCGGTTATGGGACCAGCACCAGCACCAAAATCAGCTCCAGTTCACCAACCACAGCAGCTCCCGTTCCCGGGTCCATTGCCGTCTCAGGCCCAGGCCTTCCAGCAACAGAGGCCACAACAGTTCGCCCTGGCCCAGGCCCAGATCCAGAATCGGCAGAGAGGTATCTGTGTCCTATTGTCTTGCTTTCCACCGTCGTTATGCGGGACACATGTCATGTTTCATGTATCCTAATTACAACAGTATATCCGGCCCGAGCCATGTCCTAGATCATTCGAAAACGGTTATTGGTACCAACCTTTTCGTATGAGGAGAGGCCCGTGTCCCTGTTTGACCAAAGAGAGAGACCTTAAGCGCAAGACTATCAGTTTAGTTCGTGTTGCTTGAGTTCATCGCTCCTTGGGAGAGTCAAACGTGGGAGTGTGAGGATGATATCCGATCACGTTATCCCAATCTGTTTAGCTCATGAGGTGTAATATCTTTCTTATGCCTTGCACTTTGATTCCTTGTTTGCATGTATGATTGTATGATTGATTGGTAGCATAGATTGCTTGCGATAGTATAGCTGTCCCGACATCTCTAGCCTCTTGATTAAATTCCGAGGACGAAATTCTTTTAAGGTGGGTAGAGTTGTCACCCTCATTTTTCGTATTTCCCGAATTTCGTATTTATACTCGTATCTGGATTTTGGCATGTATATTTTTCTCAACTTGTGAAATTTCGATATTTCTCGTATTTTGGGTTTTGTCATGGCTCGGTTTTAATTGGTTTGGGTTGGTTTGGTTTGGTTTAATGTGTATTGGAACACCTTAGCCTATGCTCCACCCTCAACACACCACATCCCACCCTCTTTAAAAACTCTACCAACACTCTCTCTCTTCATTACTTCCTCCATTAAATTTCTTCTTCTTCTTCCTCCACCCAACTCTCCATACCCATAGGCAAGTTGCATCTTGCTATCACTTGAGGGCTACATTTTATTTGTCTAATAGCTTTATTAGCTCATTTCAAGCAACATTAGAACTTGTCATTTTCCATTTTGAGGCTTTAAATCTTGTAGATCTAGAAATTTGTTATTTTCGGATTTGGTGGTTTTGATCTATCAAACTTCTTTGTTTTCAAGTTTTGATAGTTCCATGTTGTAGAAAAAGTTTTTCTACCCAATTTTGACCTTTGAAAAGTTGAATTTGGACTTGTTTTGACCAAGTTATGAACTTTTGAAGCTTTGGGTTTAACCATGGAGTTCTTGCTGGTTTGGAGAAGACAGTGAGCAGTGTGCAGAGCTTTTTAGCTTACGCCACTGAGCTGCGCGCGCTCTTTAGCGCAGCGTATGCAGACTTGGGTACGCTTCCTATTGGAAGCGTGTCTCTTGCGTACGTAGACTTGGGTACGCTTCCTGTTGGAAGCGTGTCTCTTGCGTACGCAGACTTGGGTACGCTTCCTCTTGGAAGCGTATCTCTTGCGTACGCAGACTTGGGTACGCTTCCTGTTGGAAGCGTGTCTCTTGCGTACGTAGACTTGAGCGTGCCCTTGCGCGTACGCTGCTCCCCTGCGTGCGTGTTTTTACGCGTACGCTGCTCCCCTGCGTGCGTGCTTTTACGCGTACGCTGCTCCCCTGCGTACGTGCTTTTACGCGTACGCTGCTCCCCTGCGTGCGTGCTCTTGCGCGTACGCTGCACCCTGACCCCTTGCTTAACCCATTGGCTCTTGGAGTATTGGTTTTATTTCTCGATTTGGTTTCTCTTTTGTGGATTGGGTTTTCCTGAGATCTGTCCAACACAGCACGACTATCTCGACCCGACACGGCCTAACACGGTTTTCAAGTAATTGTTTATGACTAGTACGGTTCTCGGGATTTTCTGTGGATTATGATCATGGTATTCTCTGATCTCCTTGCCAGTGACCCGGTGGGGTGCACACCTAACTTGTAACTTGTAATTAATCCTTGTGACTTGATAACTTGATAGTGGTCCGTGGCGGCGCACTCCTGACTTGTAGCATGACTTGATAACTTAACGCTGTTGCGACGGCTAACTTGACATGCTAAGTGAATTCTTAACACCGTGGGTGATTGTATTGAATGTGCTTGTGTAAGCAACCCGTCCTGTCTCGCATCATGTCTAGGACATGAATCCCTGGTTTCCCGCGGTCAGGGATTCATACTGAATCTGGCTTGGTTAATGACTAGATGGATCAAATAGTTCATGGAGAATTCCCCAGTTACCTGTTGCCCCTTTGGTCCCGACCTTATATATATACATGGAATTTGTTGCTATCCGTCGAGATGAGAACACTTCCAGCCCGCCGTCAAGTGTGGTACCTTAGGACACATGTATCTTACTACAGTGTGTCTACTATATCCTGCTATCTTTTTCTTTTCTTGCTGGGATCACTCAGGTAGTAACAAACAGGTAACCGGACTTGGAATTCTTATTGCATCTTGCTAGTAACTAGGCCTGTGATAACCCTAGTTAGTTAAAGTAGCAAGCCGTACTTATTGCTTGGCCGTGATTGATCGTATGAGAATAACCTGTCTAGTCTTGTCTTGATTCCTGTACAAGAATTGCTGTCTGTCATGATTTTCTTATATTTTGCCGATAAATGGTGGGAGAATCCAAGTTCCGTTCAGACGAAGGGTTACAACCCCGGTCCTTGTTTGGTTTACGGGTTGTAACCTGGTTATCTGAATAGTCCCATGGTTATCTCATCGTATATCACCTGTTATGTTTTTTCTTAATTCCTGTCTTTATTACCTTATTATTATTGTGCTAATTGCTGGTTTTGGGTTCCTAAGTGAAGCCTCCCTTGTGGTACTTGCTCTTTCTGGGGTCTGACCCAGCTGGTTTTGTATGGCCAGATACCGGAGCAGCAGCAAAGGATCTACCTGCTTTCTAGCCAGATGGTGACCACTAGAGGGAATCCTGGCAACGAGTGGGTTTCTTTTGTTCTCCCACTGTAATTGTACATTATTCTTTTGAGGCATTTAGCCGACGAGCACCTGTTAGCTCGATGCACTTTACTTTCTGTCTGTCTACGGGCTGTAAACATGATTGGCAACTCGAGGTTGATCATGTATGACTTAACTCTTGCTAGTCCTTACATTTTGTACGACTAGCTTCATGATCATCTGGATATGTAATATTTGGGACGCCTTACAATTGTATATTTGGTGATCTGATATCTTGTTACTATCATTACTTGTTGAGATTGGGACATTAGGCTTGTTATTGACCCTAAGAGACTGATGGCTTGTAGATAAACCCTCATATTTCTAGACAGCCGTGACCGTATAGTGAGATGGATTCTATTTCATTATACGTAGCTGGCTATGTCCGCCCCCGCTCTCCAGTATTTTGGTTCTGGATATTTCCAGTACGCATCGTAGTGCTGCTGGTAGCTGAGACTTAGTGTTCTCAGCCTGCGATTCTGCGATTCTGTGGCGGGTTGTGCCGAGTATTTTAGCCCCTATTCTTAGGGTACTCCCATCCAGATTACAAAGGAGACTCTGCCGGATTTTTCCAGAATTCCCGGTTGGGAATTTGGTTCGAAGGATTGGGCAGAACCATTCCTTTGGTTTGCGGGACTGAACTCATGCATGTTCTTCTTGGTATAGCATCCCTGATCTCATTGCCTGCTAGGTAGACTCCCGACTAGATTAGTCGCCTAGCGTCTTGACCTGTCTTGTCCGTCGAATTGTGTAAGGAGAGCGGTTCTACTCGGGTGAAGGTCTGCAACCCTGGTCCTTGTTTGGTTTAAGGGTTGTGGATCTGATCCAGAGTAGTTCACGTAATCCTTGCCTTTTCGACGGTATCACCCATTGGACTTTTGACCCGTGACCCTTCTTTTAGATGGTGTTCCAGTTTAGTTTGTTATCCCATTGTCTGTCCTGTCCGCCGGATTGTGTAAGAAGAGCGGTTCTACTCGGGTGAAGGTCTGCAACCCTGGTCCTTGTTTGGTTTAAGGGTTGTAGATCTGATCCAGAGTGGTTCATACAATCCTTGCCATCTTCCGACGGCGTTGATTAGTGTTGACACATGTGTTGGGATTATGATCTTATTCGAGGATTGACTATGAGGAGATATGATATTGAGATAGTTATAATGGTAGACTAAGTGGATTCTTAGATAGTATTGCTAGTTCTTTGGTGATATTCTAATTTGATCAGATATGTCTTTGAGGACTTTTGGATTTTGATATTGGTGCGAGTGTCTCGCGAAACGAATAGAATATCGAGGGTATTATTATATAATTTTTACTCGACTTCCCAAACGTCCACAACTGGTACCTTTGTGTATTCGATAGTTGGAGAACCTGGTTTGATTGCTATGTCTTGATAGTTGAGGGACTTGTTTTCTAGTGGCTTATGATCATTGACTTGGAGGATTCTTGTGAGTCAGAGGGCCTAGCATTGTTAGGGGGATGAGGTTGGTATTCGGTGGTTGTCTTTATTGACGTGATATTCACTCCATCATGGATGGGAGACTCTTGCTAGATTGATCTGGTGGATGGACCGACTTGATGATTGGAGCTGTAGGCTCCCATATATTCTTGAGATGTTATTATAGTAGAGGTTCTGGTCTTGTACTTGACCTGATATCCATGCCACGATGTGGGCAGATGACTTCTTGTGACTGACAGATTTGTCCTTGTCCCAGACCTGACTAGGTGTATCCGTGCTATAAGTCCAGCTTACCCTTTGAGGTACTGGCCCTGACCTTGCACTGCGGTGCCCCTTGTCTACTGGCACTGTGAGGTGCTACTTCCATGATTATATGGCATTGCGATGCCATCTTGATATTCTAGCTATATTATATGATTACCTGCACGGGTATCTGGTAGTTGGCCTATAGTCTTAGCGTGGTTAGGATTGCTTGCTTGCTTGTTGCATAACACTAAGGATGGATCACAACTGGGACTATAGGTGCCGAGGTTGATTCTTACTTAGCGTTCTCGTACTGAGGTACGACATCTAGGAGGATGATCATGTGACCACGGCATGTGATTCCGGATAAATGTATGGTTAATCTAGGCAACTTAAACTGGTAGAAGCATTGGGAGGGAACGGAATCCCGAGATCGTGCATTACCAGCCTTATCACAGACATTAGTCATGACCTGCAGGCTGGCCGCCACGGATATTGTTACCATTTGCACTAGTGAATGGCAATATCCGGCTACTTTATGTACTATATATTATATACATGGCATGCTCGGCACGGTGGCCTTACGAGGGACCGGTGGTGACATGCAGAGCCCGGTGGTCTTGCGAGGGACCGACGCTCATTTAGTCTTGATATACTTGGCCCCGCTAGCCCTGCTGGGACGGCACGATCTGAGGATTCCTATATTGCATTGTTGGGGTAACCCAACCTCCACATAGATAGTCGTAGACATTTGAGTGGCCGCTTATTCACCTAAATTGTATGGCTTGTTGTTTGCTAAGCTGACTGCCACGTAACGCTGTCCCGGTGCGGTAATTCATTCCCTTGTTCTTGTTTGATGTAGGGGTGAGTTACTGTTCCGATGACAGACTACGAGTTCTAGTTGGCGATGCAAGCATTAGTGGATGTTAGGATGACTGTGATGATTGTTGGTTACTTACGTATTAGTAGTTGGATTGCTGCCTTATATTCTGTAATCGTGCGTTGGTACTGCACGATCCCTTACCTTATTTACTGTTTTTAGATGCTATTCCTGTCCCATTTTATCCTGCTGGTTTTCTTCGTCTGTCCTTGAGCCTTCCTTTCTAGTACTTGCTACGGTTGGCCTGACCAACCCTGGATTGTTCCCAGATTGCCTGAGACCGACCTTGTGGATCTTCCAGACTTGACTTGGGGGATGTGCTTCAGTTCCAGACCATGCTAGGGACTGTGGGAAGGTATACTAGCCTACATTATTATTCTGTACTATGGATTTCTGATTATCATATGTGTATTCCCTGCTTTCCATACGATTATCTCTCTTGATGTTGTTTCATTGTGATTTGCCCGTGGACATGAGATCGAATTTAGGCCATAGATTGATTGCATGCTAGGATACCCTGCAAGACTTGACATCCGTCATCGCTGTATAGCGTATTCGTACCTTATACGGTGTAGCTGGCCGACGTCCGTCCCCGTATTTTGGTATTGGGGCATGACAACAACTTTTGAAAAATATTCTTTAAATATTTCTCTTATGCTAATTGGTTCCCAAAAATTTTGGGTGATGACATCTCCCATTATGTGGCATCTGACGTGAAAAGTGACATGACAGCTGACTTGTCATATTTTAACCAAAAAAATTAATTATCCAAATTTTTTATTGTTAATGTTAATGCTAAGGCTAATTTTAATTTAATGTTAATATTAATTTTAATGTTAATGTTAAAATTAATATTAATACTAATTAATGTTAATATTAATATTAATATTCATATAAATTTGAAGTTAATATTAATTTTAGCATCAATTTTAATGTTAATATATTAATTTTAATTTAATGTTAATATTAATTATAATGTTAATGTTAATATTAATTTTAATATTAATATTAATATTAATAGTAATATTAATGTTAATCAGCTAAACTTCTAAACTTGGTTCTCTCTCTTTGCTACATCAGTATTAGGTAGTAGTGAACTAGTGCTAAGTTAACCATGGAGCAATTTCCATATACATATTTTGGGGATGGCTACACTTGATTCTCTCGAAACCAGTATCAAGGCTCCACAACCGAGGAAGCTGGTGAAACATTGATTACTAAACGTGTAGCAGAGTAGAGTAGTGTGTGTTTATTCATGAGAACATGAAACAAACTACAACATATAATTATATATATATATATATATATATATATATATATATATATATATATATAGCAAGCCTAATCCAAAAAAGAAAAGGAAAAAAAAAAAAAAAACAGAAGGAAAAAAATAAATCAATCAATCAATAGCATTAGGTCCTCTGCAAGCTCTGATGACCGGACTCCACACCCACTGCACCAGGAATCTCCTCCCGTTCCTCCCATTCACATTGAACCTCCTCCCCCCGCCATCCCTGGCCACCTCCCCAGTGTACCCTCCACCCCCGCCGCTCCCGTAGACCCCCTCGCAGAGATCCCCGATCTCGGTCGGCGCCGTCGGGTCCTCCCCGGCGTACCAGGCGTTCACCAGCGGGTTCGTCGCGAGCTCCGCCAGCTCGTGCGCTATGACGCTCACCATCCCGTCGACGCCGACGTCCGCGTTGGGCGGCCGCATCGCCTTCAGCCCCGACCCGGCCATGTAGGCCGGCACGGCGAACGGGTACGCGCACACGTCGGGGCACTGGGCCCCGCTGTCCCCGACCCACGCGTAGGGCAGCGTGTGCCCCACGATGGACGGGAAGGTGAAGTAGTGGAACCCGCAGACGGCGCGGCAGAACTCCTGGACCCTGACCTCCCGCGACGTCAGCACGAGGTACACGCCGTGGCGGTGGTCGACCGGGATGGAGCGGCTGCCGACGGAGTCAGCGATGACCTGCTGGACGGAGAGGCGGGTCAGCGAGTCGCCGCGGGAGAGGGAGGTGTTGCGGATGTGGGCCTCGCGCGCTATGGTGAAGGTGCGGGTGACGTTGGAGAGGGTCTGGTCGGAGTAGAGGGTGACGGTGGACCACCACTGGGAGACGGAAGGGGAGGGGGAGCGGGGGTCGGAGAGGGAGAGGAGGAAGTCGCGGATCGGGGCCTGCGACGACGGCGACCATCCGCGCCCGTACCAGATCAAGTACAGGTTGATCGGAGAGGAAAGGACGGGGCCCATGTGGTAGCGGAGGTGGATCAGGTCGGAGGACCCCTCGTAGCGCTTGGACGCCGACAGCGCCGAGGACTGCTGCGTGTGTTGCAGCTTCAGCGGCTGCTGCTGCTGTTGATTTGAGTAGGGATATGGTGTAGCAGCTCGGAGCAGCACGATTTGGAAAGAGAGTAGGAGGAGGTTCATCAGCAAGATGGAAGACTGCGCCATTTTCACCGAGCTAGTGAGTGACATTGTGTGATATTATTTTGTTCGAGTTTTTGATAGAGAAGACGGAGAGCTTATATAATCAATATAAAGAGAGGAAACGAAGGATGGTACTGTGACTACTGTCGAGAGAAAGAGCGGGACTGAGGAGCATGGGCTGGCAAGAGGGAGTGGAGCTGGTGCCAGCTGCCTGGTGGGTCCCTTTGTTTTCTTACTTCGCGTTTTCAAAAGCTTTTAATATTTTCATCACAAATTTTCCATCAATTTTAGTGTTTGATAGCTTATATTTTTCAAAAAATTATTATTTTTCATAATTTTTTTTAAAATGGTAGAAAATAAAACTTGTCCAACCTAAAAAAAATATATTATTTTTCATGAACAATAACTATTTTTCATAAAAAATAATGACAATCAAACACCCAAATTAAATTTTTCATAAACTTTTTTAAAATTTCATAAAAAAAAATTCTAAAAAAAAATTCATAAAATAAATTTTTTTCCACATATTTTTTACCAATCAAACGCACCCTAAAATATTAAAGGAAGAGAATAGTACGTTAAAATTCGCGCCATGGTTTGGGTTATGTTGTAATTGTGCTATTAGGTTAGTGGGTCCCATTTTATTCTTACATTTTTTCACGTGGGTGCGGCTCAAGTTTATTGGGGTGGTGGATTAGGAAATAAACACTATTACATTTACATTATGTTAGTTTTATGGTCAAGTTGTAAATTTGGTTAAAATTTGACCCAAAATCAAATATGCTTTGAGTTAGGTCCCAGATTAGGTAATGCAGGAAGAAATGGTACGTTCCATGTTTCACCGGAAAACTTTGGTACTTTGTAGGACGCGGATATTTGCTCCCATCTGATATTTCAACAAAATATATACTAAAATATATAAAATATTTTTTTATATGGGTTTCAATTTGCAATTTGTATAGGCCTGAGTTTAATCCGTTTGAGGGTGACATTTAGGGGCTGTTTGGATAGATGTAACTCTTTGAAAGTGTGAAAGTGGCACTTGCAGCAAGTTGAGTTTTCGTGGACTTGCAGCAAGTGACACTTTTCAAAATGTGTTTGGATGGAGTACTTTTTGTCTGGTAAAAGTGGAAGAAAAATAAGTTCGTTGTTTGGATGGTTGTTGAGAGTGGATGTTGAAAGTGATAAATATTACTAAATATTAATTAAAAAGTGATAAATAATTCTAATTTAACCCTAAATATTGTAATAAATTATTATTAATATAATTTATAATTATTATAATTAATAATAATAATAATAATTATTATTATTATTATTATTATTATTATTATTATTATTATTATTATTAATAAAATTAATTACCATAATTTAATTACTCTCCATAATATAATTACACAAATTATCATAATTATATATCATCATATTTTGTCATTTCTGGAGAGATCCAGAGACTTAGATCTCATTCTCCAGAGAGTATTTCTCTCAGACTTCCATCTCATTCTCTTCACCACCTCATCCACATCCCACTCCACCACCGCCAACCACCACCATCACCACCGCCTCCTCCTCTAGATCTTGCCAACCCCTCCCTCTACCGCGGGAGACCCGGAGGAGCTCCTCCACGGCTTCCACGACCACAGTCTCTTTCTCCACGTGTCGTCGTCGACGGAGCTTCGTGGCGGTCGGCGGCGTCGACGAAGTTTCGTGGCGGCGGTGCTCGGCCTTTCGCGGTGGTTTGCAGTCTTCCGGTGGTTTGCGAACAGTCGTCCAAGTCGTCCGACTTCGACAAGAAGGGGAGTTGAAAATGGAAGGGAGGAGTCAAGGCAGAAGAAGGAGGGGTGGGGGGGCGGTGGAGTTTCGTGGGTTTGAGTAGAGAGAGAGAGAGAGAGAGAGAGGGGGGGGGGGGGGGAATTGACACTTGCAGCTCACTCCCTCCCATTTTTTGCTGCAACCGATTTGTAGGAAAATGCAGTAGACTGCAACTCATTTTCTCAAGGATTTGACACTTATCACTTAAATGAAGCATCCAACAAAACGTGGGAACTGCTATCACTTTCACTGGAAAGTAACAGTTTCATCCACTTGCAGTGATAATACTGCAATCCAAACAGCCCCTTATAAATATAGTGTTTATCCATTCATATCTGGGTCGAGTCATAAACTTGTCCGTACTGAGTTTGTTGATACTAGTCTTGGTTCGAGATAAGGGCATCACAGTGAAAAAGATTTTTAATTTTAAATGCTACATTTTTTACTTTAGGTAAAGCTGTGTTTGATTGGATTTTTTTCAATGGAAAATATTTCGACCACCAATTGTAGTGTTTGATAGCTTATATTTTTTTAATGAAATTATTTTCCAAAAAACTATCATTTTCTATATTTTTTTCTAAAATGGTAGAAAACTAAACTTATTCAACCCATAGGAAAATATTATTTTTCATGAAAAATAACTATTTTCGTGAAAAATAATGACAATCAAACACCCAAGTTATGTTTTACATAAAAAAAATTAAAATTTTATGGAATATTTTTCTAGAAAAATAATTGAGAAAATTTGTGTGGCACCCCACTTTTTTACGCTTATTTAAGGTGCACCCCACAAGTTTACATGAATGTATGACACCCCCCACTTTTGACGGTTTCAGTCTAAAACGAACGGACAACCCCTTTGACCAATTTTTTTGGACGAAAATACCCCTTGTCTGTTGTCCTCTTCCCCGCGTCAACTATCCGTCTCCCCCCACCGTGCTCGGCCCCCCTCCACGGCGTCGCCGCACCCCCCCTCCCCGACCTCGCCGCACCCTCCCGGCCACCACCATCACCACCATCATCACCATCATCGCCATCATCACCACCATCAACCATCATCACCATCACCACCACCACCAACAACACCCCCCCCTCCCGCAGGGTGGCAGCAGCGATGCGCAGTGGCAGTGGCGGTGCGCGATGGCAACAGCGGCGCGGCGGCGCGCGGTGGCAGCAGCGGCGGGGCGGCATGTGGCGGCGCGCGGTGGCAACAGCGGCGCGGCGGCGAGCGATGGCAGCAGTACCGACGTGGTCGGGACTGGGAGGGGGCCGGTGTTATCGGGGAGGGGGGCGACGAGGTCGGGGAGGGGGAAGAACTGCCGGCGAGGTCGGGGAGGGGGCCGGCGCAAGGATCAGGTAGGGGCATAACGAGAGAGGGTATTTTCGTCCAAAATAAATGGTTAAAGGAGTTGACCGTTAGCAATAGACGTTTTCCGTCAAAAATGGGGGGTGTTGTACATTCATGTAAACTTGTGGGTGCACCTTAAATAAGCGTAAAAAAAGTGGGGGTGCCACTCAAATTTTCTCAAAATAATTCCTTGGAACTAATTTCTTTTTCACATATTTTCCACATCGCAATCAAACACACCCTTAAATTGTGTAGCACTTGAAAGTTACAGTGGACACTGGTTCATACTTGAAAATTGCTAGAAAGCTAAAATATACTCCAGATTTGGAGTGTGTCATAGCTCTACTATATTAATTTTTGGGCCCACCAAATTAATCGTTCTTACCAAATATGGAAGAACGAAAAAAAAGGAAGAAAAAAAGTTACCAAACAAATGAAGGAAAAAAAAGAAAAAAAAGGAAGGATGTTAATTTGGAGTATTTGTCTATTGCATGCCAATATCAATGAGATATTTCAAAAATAATAATTTATATATTTTTTAAGGGAGCGGATCAAAAGCCTCCCTTAGAAACCCCCTAATAACTTCCCTCACTCTAACTCGTAATATTAATGTTAATATTAATGTTAATGTTAATATTTATTTTTTATATTTTTTATATATTAATGTTAATATTAATGTTAATGTTAATGTTAATGTTAATATTAATTTTAATGTTAAGTTTAATGTTAATTTTAGTATTTAATGTTAATATTTGTTGGGTTTTTGGTTTTTCCTTTAGAAAGTTTTAGTCCCACATCGGAAAAAACAAATAGTTTATATCTCTATATATTAGCCTTGCTATTATTGGAGATGCACATGTGGTGTGGAGGTGCACATGGGTTTGCCATGTGGGGTTATTTTTCTAATAGAAAAAAGGCTAAAATCAACAATTAAAGCATTCATGCTTTTTTCTCTTGGGAAATTTATTTCCATAGGAGCTAAGCCCCGTAGGGGCTTAGCAACTCGGACTCGGACTCGGACTCGGGCTCGGGATCGGGCTCGGACTCGGGCTCAAGGGCTCATGAGGCGTAATGTGGCATTTTGTTGGCGCGACCATGTTACGCGGCCCGTTACGCGAGCCCAGTTACGCTGGCCCAGTTACGCAGTGTCACGACCTGCACCCACCGTGAGGGTACGAGTACGTAACAACGTCCAGCCTACGCCGCAGTGTCGGCGGTAGAACGCTGTTCTAGGTCATGAACTATAACTAGCATAATATGAATACTCTCCACAAGGAGGCCAACACAGAGGTACAACTCAATCACAATCTAAGGTAGAATGATAAAGATAGATAAACATGAAATCCAAAAGAGATACAGGAGATAGAAGTCTAAGTGTCTAAGATACATAATCCCAGAAATACATCTCAAAACTCAAATACAGTAATCCACAAGTAAATACAACTCTAGACAAAATAAAATAACGATCTAAACAACCTCTACTGTGTCTCCTCTAGGCTAGCAGGCAATCCCAGGCTATCTGTAAAATTTATCAACAGGTCCAGTCAGGACAGGAGCGAGCACAATATATCTCATGCAGTTCATATCATGTCAGGAAATATAAAGCAGGCAATAGAATAAGATACATGAAACGCTGTAAGAAGATGTACATGAAAACAGGAGAGATATTTGATAACTGGAAATATATATACATGATAAGTAAGAACTGTAAGTGACTAGTGATTTAGAGTACGAGATGACATGTAATTGACTTAGGTTGTACATGATGAACATGAAAAGTAACAGAGTACACATGATGGGTAAATCACATGACCATTTATACTCACCCCTACCCACAATCAATACACAAGGATCTATTCAAGTTACGTTACGGACATGATATTTTGGTTATACAAGAAACACATGAGGAAACATGAGCGTACATGAAAGAACATGAGAGTACATGAACATACATGTAAGAACATGAGAGAACATGAGTGTACATGAATAACGCAGAAGCAAGGAATACGTGATGTACATGAAACACATGTCATAAAGTATCCGATGCGCCCGCTAAGGGGGATAACATCCCAAGAAGAGATCCATATAGTACCAATCCGTGATGATAACGTGACAGCATCAAGTAAAAGTAATCTAGAGCGAGAATATAATTCGTGACAAGTATGAAACGATCAGAGAATGTACTCGCCTGATATCTGAATGTCCAAGGTAGAGATACTGTCCGAAGAGAGGTGTCTGGCTCCTAATTAGAACAGCACAAGTCACAACATGTCCAGAAGGGTAATATAAAGCACTACAATGCATTCTACATGAATCTAGGTCAAACTAGGCCATGTCCTAACCCAGCAAGTCTTACTAGGCCTAACCAAGACTATCCTAGCAAGCACACATCAATACAAGGCTATACAAGCCAACATACACCCAACTCTATATAGCATGCAATTATTCAACACTCAAATAGGCAAAAATTCACATTGGATATACACTAGGTAATCTATTACTTTAAACTATATATGTCTACACATATACACATGCATATATTGGTATTCAACATTAGGTCTATAATCATGGCATTTCAAATGGTTATATAAACTTATATATTACAACACAATATGCTAACATATATATAATATACATACATAGCTAAGTTAACTGTATTCATAAATACTTATTTAAGAGGCTATGTGTGTGTATGTGAACATGGCAAAGGGGCAAGTGAGGGTTAAATGGGCATACATAGTGTATGCATATCAAAGAGTGTCAAAGTGTAAGTGAACAAAGTGTCAAGTGTGATAGTGTCTACATAGTGTAAGGGGTACATGAGGTAATATAGGATTTGTGTTAACATATAACATTACATCTCATTAACTTGTATATTGCATACATTACATCTATTATTACATTACATTCATGCTTGCATTCATTCATCATTCATTTATTCTCTTGTACTACTATATGCACCATACATTACATACTATGGAACCTATATATTCATTACAAGCCATACTTATACATGCTTACATTAGATAGGATACTTACACCTCATACATCATTTATTTAAACATTTACTCATGCTTGCATTCTCTATTTAATTACATAATGTATATACATTAACATGGGTTAAAATTAAATAGAACATTATATTACACACAAGGGTGCACAAAATGTATATGCCGAATAGTAACTCCTACTAATAATCAATACTATACCATCTCAGCATGAATTAAAATCTAGGATTAAAGTATGTTATAGATCTATGTGTTAGCTTTCCGAAACTTCAAACGGATCGCGTTTTCGTTTCCGGAAACTCCCGGAATCGCGAAAACACCGAGAACGCGTTTGTCTTTCGTACAACTGACACTCAAATAATTCTCCAGAAAGTTACAGAAAGGATTAGGCCTATTAATATATGTTTTTGGAAAGCTAACTTCAATACGCTTCTTTTAAAAAAATGGGAGATTAAACCGAGCTTTGAGCTAGAAGTTATGACATTTCTAAGTTAGGGCTGAAATTAAAAACGTGGATAAAAATCATGACGGATTTGGGTAGTTTGAGACAAAAGAACACAAGTATATAACATAATATATCAAGAACTCACTCTCTACACTAATATATATATGAGACACTATAGAACACATCTCCAATACAAAAATATGAGATTAAACATGTAATAATTCATTCATACATAACAACAACACATAGTGTGTCCAAATTTGGGATTTTCCCACATGGACACAACCACAACATAAAGGACACTCCTATGACCTCCAAATGGACACGAAATGGACACAAATAGAGATACAACCATGGGGGTCATTCCTATGGGTTCAAAATAGACCTATATGCATGAGGAAATGAAAAGGAGAAGGGATTTATACCTCCCGGTAGATCGAATCGAAGAAAAGCCTTCCCGGAGCGACACCGACACGTAGAGATTCCAAAAGGACACGAACGAGCTCCGAATCCTCCCAAACTTGGGTAGCTTCCTCCTTGGCTAGAATGGAGAAGGAAAGAAGAAGATTTGGTGGCAAAATGGAAGGATTTGGTGGAGAAATTGCTAGGGATTGCTCTCTAGGAATTTGGGGAAGAACAAGAGAGAGAGTGTTGATGAGAATAATGAAATAAACTTGAGCCTATCCTCTCCCAAAGTGGCTGGCCATATGGGGCTATTTGTCCTATTATGGTAAGGTCCAAAATGCCCCTACTAATCTATTCTATGAGTATTAGGAAAGGGCTAATTGGTTGGGGCTAAATTAGTCATTCTAAAGTCTCTAATCACACTAACATTATCCATAATAATTAGTCTAACCTCTAACTAAAATATTTCTATCATGTGGACTAAAATTAATATCATGTGGGCCATGCCTAACTAGTGTGTGGGTCCCACTAGAGTCAAACTACCCCCGGGTCCCCGTTTCAAGTCGGATTGAGTTGAAATTCGAACCCGACTCAAATAATCCCAAAACAATATCATAAATAATAAAATAAATTTCAACCCCAAAATAATATCATAAATAATAAAATAAATTTTAAAAATATTCAAAAATGTAAAATGACAAAAATACCCCTGTTTCTGAAAACTGGGGGTGACACGCAGTCCAGTACGCAGCCCAGTGCGCACAGTGTGCGCAGCGTACGCAGTGTGCGTAGTGTGCGTAAGGTGCGTAAAGGAGTTGTGTGCGTAAAGTGCAAATTATGCTGGTTACGTGAGTGGCACAACTTGTAGCAGAACGTGTCTTCACATGTTCTGAGCGGTTGCTCCATGTTCGGGGTGGTTACTACCATGTCCCTAACATTATGCTAACCGAGCAGTTGTTGTTGGAGCTTATATAAGGCCTCCCCATTCTCTCTCACAGGTTAGAACGAATAGACACAAGCAGTAGACATAAATTTTACAAGTGTTTAGAGGCTGTGAAAGAGAAGAGAGGTTTTGTACCAGCGTTGAGTTTTGCACGGGCGTTCGTGTTCATCCGAGGAGTCAGAAGAGCAACAGTATTCCAAGTTCTCCGACGAACTTGCTGGTTCCTGGAAGCTATTCGTGTGGGGCGAATAAAGCTTTGAGCAACGGTGATCATTCACCCCAACAGGAGGTTTTCCACCTTTCGCCTGTCACTTTCTTTGTTGGTTTTATCAGGATTCTATTAGCGCACCTTCGGTGAAGTGTTTGCGTTGATATTATCAGAATTCTATTAGTGCACCTTCTGTGAAGTGTAGCACTAATTGAATTTCTCTTACGTACCTTCTGTGAAGTGTTACGTTCTGTGTACCTTCTGTGAAGTGTAGCACTAGTAGAATTTCTCTTACGTACCTTCTGTGAAGTGTTACGTTCTGTGCACCTTCTGTGAAGTGTAGCACGCGTTGAAATTTCTCTTACGTACCTTTTGTGAAGTGTTACGTAATAACGATTGTTTGTACAATTGTTACGATATTTCAGTTTTCTATCGAAAAATTGTGTCCCGGAAATTTCTCTTACGTACCTTTTTGTGGCTCGAACGGGCTCCCTGGATAACGGGCTCCCTTTTCTTTATTTATTTTTGGTGCCCTTTTCAAAGGAGGCAAGAGGTCTCTATATATAGAGTGGAATGAGACCTCCCTTCTTCTCCTTTCCGATGTGGGATTAAAAGAAAGATCCCTTCTTTTTCATGCTTCTACAAGTACACTCAGATATCTGTAACTTCAAACAGTTCTCCACAAAGGCCGGGATGAAGTATTTTATAACCTTCATCGATGACTTCTCAAAGTATGCGTTCGTCTATTTGGTGAAGGCTAAAGACGAAGCATTCGAGAAGTTCAAGGAGTTCAGAGCCGAAGCTGAGCGGCAGACTGGACAACAACTCAAAAAAATAAGAAGTGATCGAGGTGGAGAGTACAGGTCTCATGAATTCGCATCGTTCTGCAAAGAACATGGAATTGTCAATGAGACTACGGCTCTGTACTCTCCTCAATCAAACGGAGTAGCAGAGAGGAAGAACAGAACGTTAACAGAAATGATTAACTCAATGTTGTTGACTGCTGGCCTTCCTAAGTGCTACTGGGGTGAAGCTGCATTGACGGCCACTTTTATTCTAAATAGAGTGCCTCATGCAACTTCAGACGTTACTCCTCATGAACTCTGGTTCAAGGTCAGACCTAACTTGAATGTCATTCGAGTGTGGGGGTGTCTGACATATGTCAAGCTTCCAGATCTGAAGATTCAGAAGCTTGGGACAAGGACTACTAAGACGATCTTCTTGGGGTATGCCGAGAAGAGTGATGCTTGGAGATTTCTTGATATTTAGTCAAATCATATCATTGAATCTTGCGACGCAGAATATTTTGAAGACAAATTTACTAGGCACAAGAATATTGTTCTTGCGGATGTACCGGAGAACAATGAGGGTGCGCAGCAAACTGAAGTCTTCAATGAAGATGTAGTCCAAGAAGATGTTGTTGAAACAACAGTTGAACCAGAACAAGCTGAGCCGTCAGCTAAGCGTTTGAGGAGGCCGAAGGACTTTGGAAGTGACTTTGTCACCTATCTTGTGGAAGCAAATCCGCTTACCTATGATGAGGCGATGAAGACCAGAGACGCGGTTTTCTGGAAGGAGGCGATTGACAATAAAATTGATTCCATCACCTCAAATAACACTTGGGTGTTGGTTGTTCTTCCTGAAGGAGCGAAACCCATCGGATGCAAATGGATCTTCAAGAAGAAGATGAAAGCAGACGGAACTATTGACAAGTTCAAGGCTAGGTTGGTAGCCAAGGGGTTTTCTCAGAAGCAGGGGATTGACTATTTTGACACGTATGCTCCAGTTGCCCGGATGACCACCATCAGGATGTTGATTGCTCTTGCAGCAATACATAAGATGGTGATACATCAGATGGATGTAAAAACGGCTTTCCTAAATGGCGAGCTGACCGAAGAGATTTATATGCAACAACCAGAGGGATTTGTCATCAAGGATCTTGAAGACAAAGTCTACAAGTTGGTAAAATCCTTGTACGGTCTTAAACAGGCTCACAAGATGTGGCATAAGAAACTTGACAAGGTTATAAGGTCAAATGGCTACATGGTCAGCGAAACAGACAAGTGTGTTTACACGAAGTTCGCTGATGGAAGAGGTGTGATCGTTTGTCTGTACGTGGACGACATGCTTATCCTAGGTACGGATATGAGCTGTGTCATGGAGACAAAGAAGTTCATCTCGAGCAAGTTCAGTATGAAAGACTTGGGGGAAGCTGATGTGATCTTAGGGATCAAGATCATTCGGACAGACACTGGACTAGCGCTGTCACAGTCTCATTATATTGAGAAAATGGTCACTCGTTATGGGTATCGGGATCTTCCAGGGATCGATACGCCATACAGGTGTGATGTAAAGTTGAAGCCTAATTCAGGGGAAAGCGTCAGGCAGTTGGAGTATGCAAGCGTAATCGGGAGTTTGTTGTATGCTACTAATGCCACAAGGCCTGACATAGCTTTCGCCGTAGGAATGCTGAGTCATTTCACGAGCAATCCTGGTGTTGAACACTGGAAGGCTGTGAAACGGGTTATGAGATATCTCAAGAAGACTCAGACATATGCACTGTACTACAGCGGAGATCCGCAGGTAGTGGAAGGCTTCAGTGATGCCAGCTGGTGCTCAGATTTGGAGAGCGAGAGGTCCACAGGTGGATATATTTTCATAATGGATGGAGCTGCTATATTGTGGAAATTGAAGAAGCAGACTATGCTCTCGCGGTCATCCATGGAATCTGAGTTCTTTGTACTTGATAACGCAGCCGAGGAAACAGAATGGCTTCGAGAGCTCATGTATGATCTTCCAGTGGTTTGGGCGCAAATACCAATAATACCGATATACTGCGACAACCAGGCGACTACGGCGGTGGCATAAAATGACCTTTTCAACGGAAAGAAGAGGACTGTGCGGTTAAAGCACAGGACAGTACACGATCTTATTAAGAGAGGTGTAATTGCCATAATTGATGTTCGGAGTCAGGAAAATCTGGCGGATCCGTTCACCAAGGGCCTCAAGCGCCAGCTGGTCGATGACTCAGCATGTAAAATGGGCTTGAAGGCATTCTGATATTAGTTATTGTATTCCTACCATAAAGTTTTATGCTATTAGTTCAAAGATTTATCTACTAGGCATCTAGCTTTTGGTTCAAGGGAGGACCATTAACTGAAAGAATATCAGGAACGGTGGATACATGTTCTATTGGACATGGAGAGGTTACGGACCTACAACCATTGTTGTCTACTGTTGTTTTCTGCGAAAAACGGTTCCTGTGGGAAGGATGGCTTAATTGCCTTAATGAGTTCTCAGGCAGAGTAAATGCCTGGTATGCTTTACAAGAAGCACGGTAGAGCAGCACTACAAGGAGTGAAACTCCATGCTACAGTGGGGTGACTCCACAATGAGGTTCCTATATGTGGGGTGCTGCCCAGGAATAGGATAAAGTCTCGGCTTAACAGGCCAAGTCACAGCGGCGTAGCACCGCAAATAGACAGTTAGCCTAATGCTGTATGTTAAAAATAAAGAGGGGTGTAGTCAGCACTACAAAAAGGAGGAGTTCCTCATGTTACAGTGGCACGACACCACAATGAGGTACCCGGCTAGGGATAAAGCCTCGGCCTTGCAAGCCATGTCGTTGCGGCGTAACACCGCAAGGGAGCCTAAGGCTTCATGCTGGGTAGTTTGGCACTACAAAGAGGCAGTTGCCTCATGCTACAGTAGTATGACACTACGATGAGGTTCCCGGTATGGGGTAAGGCCTCGACTTTAAGCCATGTCATAGCGGCGTAGCACCGCAAGGGAAGCGCAAAGCGCTTCATGCCATGTCTCTTTATAATGAACTCACCTATAGTGTATGGACAGAGATATCAGGCCGTCTCTTGAGGGTAAACTTGTAGATGCCCAAAATTATACACTGAAACCAGGCTGGCACAGGGCCTTTAATGTGTAGCCAGAAGCACATGTAACTACATTATGTGAGTGAAAAGAATTTCAGCTATGATGCAGAATTCAAGGCTTAGTCCATTCTTGTATTATAGTTTGATTTTTGACCCATGCGAGAAGATTCAAGTCGTCAGCGACATCTCTCCTAATGCATGATGGACAGTTACTGTGGGGAACACTTATATCCATATATAGAGATATGTGGAGGATTGTTGGGTTTTTTGTTTTTCCTTTAGAAAGTTTTAGTCCCACATCGAAAAAAACAAATAGTTTGTATCTCTATATATTAGCCTTGTTATTATTGGAGATGTACATGTGATGTGGAGGTGCACATGGGTTTGCCATGTGGGGTTATTTTTCTAATGGAAAAAAAAGGCTAAAATCAACAATTAAAGCATTCATGCTTTTTGCTCTTGGGAAATTTATTTCCATAGGAGCTAAGCCCCGTAGGGGCTTAGCGACTCGGACTCGGACTCGGGCTCGGGATCGGGCTCGGACTCGGGCTCAAGGGCTCATGAGGCGTAATGTGGCGTTTTGTTGGCGCACTTTGCACGTAGCACGTCAGCATCGTCGCTAGGCGCATAGTGCGCTTAAGTTGCGCTCGTTGCGCGAGCCACTTGCGCGACCACGTTACGCGGCCCGTTATGCGAGCCCAGTTACGCTGGCCCAGTTACGTAGCCCAGTACGCCGCGCAGTGTGCGCAGCGTGCGTAGAGTGCGCATAGTGTGCACAGCGTACGCAGTGTGCGTAGTGTGCGTATGGTGCGTAAAGGGGCTGTGTACGTAAAGTACAAATTATGCTGGTTACGTGAGTGGCACAACTTGCAGCAGAACGTGTCTTCACATATTCTGAGCGGTTGCTCCATGTTCGGGGTGGTTACTATCACGTCCCTAACATTGTGCTAACCGGGCAGTTGTTGCTGGGGCTTATATAAGGCCTCCTCCTTCTCTCTCACAGGTTAGAATGAATAGACACAAGCAGTAGACAGAAAGTTTACAAGTGTTTAGAGGCTGTGAAAGAGAAGAGAGGTTTTGTACCAGCGTTGAGTTTTGCATGGGCGTTCGTGTTCATCCGAAGAGTCAGAAGAGCAACAGTGTTCCAAGTTCTCCGACGAACTTGCTGGTTCCTGGAAGCTATTCGTGTGGGGCGAATAAAGCTTTGAGCAACGGTGATCATTCACCCCAGCAGGAGTTTTTCTACCTTTCGTCTGTCACTTTCTTTATTGGTTTTATCAGGATTCTATTAGCGCACCTTCGGTGAAGTGTTTGCGTTGATATTATCAGAATTATATTAGCGCACCTTCTGTGAAGTGTAGCACTAATTGAATTTCTCTTACGTACCTTCTGTGAAGTGTTACGTTCTGTACACCTTCTGTGAAGTGTAGCACTAGTGGAATTTCTCTTACGTACCTTCTGTGAAGTGTTACGTTCTGTGCACCTTCTGTGAAGTGTAGCACGAGTTGAAATTTCTCTTACGTACCTTTTGTGAAGTGTTACGTAATAACGATTGTTTGTACAATTGTTACGATATTTCAGTTTTCCATCGAAAAATTGTGCCCCGGAAATAACAATATTAATATTAATATTAACATTAATATTAATATTAACATTAATATTACGAATTAGAGTGAGAAAATTTTTTAGGAAATTTTCTAAGAGAGACTTTTGATCTACTTTTATTTTTTAATAATTTAGAGTATTTTTTTTTTTAAAAATAATTTAGAGTATATGTTTGGAGTGTATTCACTTTGGATAGTCTAACAAGCCTAGCTAACCGGTCAGTTAAAACAAAGCTGTAAAAATTACAGTGTGGCCCCAGCCAATAATGGTATCTACAAAATATCTCCACCAGTCCAGATATATTGATCTATTCTATACTCTTTTTTTTGCTTTATCGTACACTCCTCCATAACCTTCTGTTCCGTGCCGGGTCCGTTTCGGTCTTGCCACCTGCACAGCCGGGCCAGTACGACCCGGGTGCAGCTGGAGATGCCTCAAGTTGTGAAATGGGTCGGGCGGCACGGTGCCCGGCCCGAGCCCGCCCGGCCCGCCGCCTTATTAGCCCGGCCCGGCCCGCGACGAAGCCCGGACCGGCCCAGCCCTCCTGTCCCAGTGGTCCGGGTCGGGCCTCCCCCTCCGAGCCCAAGCCCGGCCCGGCCCGGACCGGAAAGAAATTTTTTTTTTTTAATGGTTAACGTTAGGCCCGGTAGGCCCGGCCCGGTAGGCCCGAACCGGCCCGGCCCGGTCTAGCCCGGTCTGAACCATTTTTTTTTCTTTTTTTTTTTTTGAATTGGAGGGGGTATTTTACCAAAATACCCCCATAATATAGCTGTTATTAAAACGTTGGAGGGGTATTTTGGTCATTTTCAAGAAAATGACCAAAAAACCACTCCAACAACTCTATTTTGAGGGTAGAGGGGGTCATTTGGCATGGGAAAAATCCTATAAATAGGCCATAAAATTCATTTTTCATACACAATTCACTCATTCAATCTTCATACAATTTTCTCTAAACTAAATCCGGCTTTCCATCAGTTTGCGAAGAAGCTCCCAACCCCGCTCAAGGCTCAAGCTCCGAAATCCGGCGTCCGATTTAATATTTTTTCTTCTCTTTCTCTCTTAAAAATTCAAAATTGTTTTATATTGTTTGATCAAAATTTGTTTGTATTTTTCTTAATCTCTCTCTCCCTCTCTTACTTATTAAATATTACTTACTCTTTTTTTATTTTTCGGGAATTTTTTTCGGTGTATTTTTCTTCTCTCCCTCTCTTCTAAAAATTTACATTAATTTTTTATAATGGCCGGACAAGGTTCTAACCCACCTACCGGTGATGCCGGAAATACTTATGAATATTATAATACTTATTTTGAGGAAAATATTATTCCTGATGATACTCCTGAAGAATTAGTAGGATCCCCTCCTGAAATTGCGAGTTCCACTCGGAATGTGCCAAAAAGAAAGAAAAAATCAAAGTATTGGGAATTTTTTGTTATTCTTTATCAAACTAATCCCGATAATTCTCTTGTTTTAGATCCGAAAGGAAATCCAATAGCGTACGCGGCACAGTGCAAGAAATGTGCCAACATATACAAATGGAAGACTGGAGGTGGCACGGGTACAATTTCAAGACACTACGAGACCTGCTACGGGAAAGACACAATTTCTGCATCTCAATCTCAAATAAATTTTGCTGGAGGTAGCACGGGATCGTCAATGGGTACGTTTTCTTATTCTGCCGCTCGGCATAAAACTGAGTTTACAAAATATTTGATTTCTGATGAACTTCCTTTCACTGCGGGTGAAAGTGAGAATTTATATGATTATGCCACATCTTCTTTAAATCCTTGTTTTAGTAAAGTGACTAGAGGCGCCGCTAGAAAAGAGGCTATTAGACTTTTTCATGAGAAAAAAGCGGCTTTAAAAGAAAGTCTTTTGCATGTTAGTCAAATAGCCATTACTTCTGATATTTGGACAAGTAAGCAAAATTACGCTTACATTTGTATCACAGCACATTACATAGATTCACAATGGATGTTGCAAAAACGCATCATCTGTCTAAAAATATTAGAATTTCCACACACAGGCTCCACAATAGCAGGCGCTATTATAGAACACGTGCGTGAATATGATATTCACCAAAAAATATTTTCTGTTTCATTTGATAATGCTAGTAATAATACTTCTGCCATCTCTTCATTAGCGCTAATATTTCAGCCCATTTTAGAAGGTAGATTAATGCATGTTAGGTGTGCTTGTCATATTATTAACTTAGTAGTAAAAGAATGTCTTGATTATTTTAGCTCACATTTAGATACTCTTAGACAATGTTTACACAGTTTAAACACGTCTCCTTCACGGCAACAACATTTCAAGGCCACATGTCAACATTTTAATATTCGTTTTAGAAGATTTGTAAAGGATGTTCCACATAGATGGAACTCAACTTATTTAATGTTGAAGTCCGCAATTCCCTTTAGAGATCCTATTACATATTATTGTAACACGGATCTCAATTTTGAATTTCAAGTAACTGAGGATGATTGGGAAGTTGCTTCTTCAATTTGTGAATTCTTAGAAACTTTTTACAATGCTACACGTACTCTTTCCGGTGTTTACTATCCAACTTCTTGCTTAGCTTTACAAGAACTTTGTAACATTTCTTTCTTATTTTCTAAATATAGAACTGTCCACCATTTTGCTTACGTTGTACAGAAAATGGAAGCAAAATTCAAAAAATATTGGGGCGATGTACCTTTATTGTATTGCTTGTCTTCAATTTTTGATCCTAGAATCAAATTAGATGGTGTAGATGCATTGTTAGATGACTTTGGAGAGAACATGAATATTGATGTTAGTGGCACAAAAGTAGAAGTTAAGCTAGCTTTGGATAGATTAGTGGTCCGTTATGAAGACAAAGCACCAACTCCCCGCCCAACTCAAGGGCCTAGTAGTAGTAGTAGCTCTGGTTTGGTGTCTAAGTTGACACACGCCAAAAGTATACTACAACGGAAGAAACAAAAACAATCTTCCCAACCGACCCAAGAGTTGTCTTTATACCTTAGTTCTTATGAGGAAGAAGACGATTCTTCCACTCACTTCACCATTTTAGAATGGTGGAAAAAACACGAAAAAAGATATCCTGTACTTTCTATGATAGCACATGATCTACTAATGGTCCCGGTGTCCACGGTAGCATCGGAGTCATGTTTTAGTACAGGTTCAAGAATTTTGAGCAAGAAGAGAAGCCGGTTGCTGCCAGATATCTTGGAAGCATGTGTATGTGTTCAAGACTGGGTCCAAGCCGAGAAAAGAACTCAAAACAAAGTAGATGAAACTGCCGACATCAACGAGCTAGACTTCGAATCGCTTAGAATGGGTGAATCATTTGGAGCGGAGCAAGAAGAATGAGGCAAAGGTATGAATACAAACTTTGATATTTACACTTTGGAGCGGAGTAAGTAAATAATTTTTAAAAGTAAATAATTTAAAAGAAAGTAAGTAAAATATAAGTAAATAATTTTTAAAAGTAAGTAAATAATTTTTAAAAGTAAGTAAATAATTTTTAAAATATAAGTAAGTAAATAATTTTTAAAATATAATTTTTAAAATATAAGTAAGTAAATAATTTTTAAAAGTAAATAATTTAAAATAAAGTAAGTAAAATATAAGTAATTTAAAAAAACTAAATAAATTATAAATTATATTACTTAAAAGAAAGTAAGTAAGTAAAATATAAATAATTTAAATTAACAACTCAAACAAAATAAATAAATTTAAAAATATAAAAAAAAACATTTTTTAACTTCGCCTATGCCGGTCCCAAGCCCGGAAAAAGAAGGAGGGAAAAATGTTTAAAATTTATACAAATACTTAAAAAAACTTTAAATAAACTTTATACACTTAGAATAAACTTTATAAATAATTTTATATATTTTAAAAATTTAACTTAAACAAATAAGAATATCAATTTTTTCAAATAAAAACTTTATAAACTTTTATATACTTTTAACATAAACTTTATCAAATTTAAAAAAAAAAAAAAAAATTAAAAACTAAGCCCGGACCCGGCCCAACCCAAGCCCGGGCCCGGCCCGGCCCGCTGGCCCGAACCGGCCCGGCCCAGCTCCTCACCCGCCGGTCCTGTGGGCCGGGCTGGGCTTCGATTTTACTCACCGGGCCGGGCCCGGCCCGGCCCGCTTTCTGATCCGGTCCGGTCTGGGCTTGGCCCGAGCCCGGTTCAGCCCGCCCAATGTGGGCTTCGGGCCGGCCCGGCCCGGCCCGTTTAACACCTTGAGAGATGCCCATGCTCCCGTACGTGCGATCGCCATCCAACGGTCCATACTCCACCCAATTCATATATGTACTCGGGATAGTATACTATCACTGGACCATTCCTGAGGACCACCTAATTAGAATGCTGACGTGTCGCTTCACCATTTGAAGTGATTGAATGAGTGGTGTCCACTGGGAAACAGTTTTAAAGTTTGGTTTAGTGGGTCCCCACGTACGCTTGTCGCGTAGCGAGTAAAGTACTCTGTACCAGTCCCTGGGGGTGGGTCCCAGTACCCAGGTTAACTCTTAACCCGACCCGCGCTTTGCACGGGATTGGGATGGGGAGGGATCATGGTGTTTCTATGTACCCAGGATTTTCATGGGTGGGGTAAACAGTAAATGGAAGAACATTTGAATTTATAATTTTAACAAAGTAAATTTATGCACTCTTTTATTCTCATTGTAGAGGACAAATATGCTTGTTTATGAAGAAAAAAAAGAAGTAAAAAGTGAGATCGTATTGTTAGAGTATCATTAGTAGTTGGGACTCTCAAATACAATTTAGGGTCCAATTTTTTTTTAAAAAAAATGTAAATGTAGAATGTGTTGAATTTGTATGAGAATAGTAAAAAAAAATGATAAAATGAGATCCAGTACCAAAGATTGTGTGGTCAAAAATTGATATAGAAAAAAAAATATAAAGTCTAGAATCTAGAAATTTGGACTCCAAATTGGGACTTACTATTCTACAAAACGAGTTCCTACAATCTAGAATCTAGAAATTGGGAGGCCCAACACTTAGCATCTATGGTGGAATGAGACCAAAATTGTAGAAATTGAGATTGGGGATGAGACTTACTATTCTACAAAATGAGCTCCTACGTTCTAAATCTAGAATCTAGAAAATGACATGGGCCTGATGCTCTTATGAACACATTTATCCTATTTTTCCTATATATATTGTTAATGAGAAAAGTTCCAGCTAATTATTGGGTTACCAATATTTCTCTTTCTTTTTTATTTTCACATCATATTATGAGCACGAGACTCTAACCAAGTATGAGTCCATTCTCAAGATCATAAAGACAATGAGAGATTATTCTCCATTTGCATCAAAGCGAAGATGGAGAGAGAGAGGAGCTCCAGATGAGAACAATACGAGAATGATCAGACATGCGAAAAAGGTCAGATGCGAATATGCGAATTTTGCTATTGACTTTTTCTCCATTGATCTTTCAAAGGTCAAACCTAGTCCTATTTTTATTCCATAAGTAATATGCTTCATAAAATTTTAGCTATTGCATCCATCATCCAGCACAACAAAATAGAGAGTTACAATCTAAATAATAATTGGTGTGATATCTTTACTTCTCCCTTTGGCTTTCATAAATGTCGTCGGCTCACGGATCCGGTGGCGTGACAAAATTATTTACTTGGGCTCGTACTTTTTTCACGACCCGCACCTGGATATTCAGGCATGATGAGTGGGTACATCCAGCCTACGTTAATATTGACGATAGAATGCAGTCTAAACCTTCAACATATATTATCCGATATTTTCATGCAAGTATATTCCAAATACCAACTCAATTGCATTATAAGATGTGAACCAAATACTCAATCACAATTTGCTAAGGAATGATAGTGCAAGAAGTAAATATATAAAGTAAATCTCAAAGATAGCTAAAAGTTCCCAAATCCAAGTTTTAGGTAATCCAAACATCCAAGTGCAAACTAGATCCAAAATATATATAACATATCAAATAAGTCTTCCAGAGACAGATCGGGTCAAATACTAAGATACGTAATCTAAGGTAAGACTAGATAATACCAGGCTGAATCTCTATTGGGACCACTCTCTGATCTTCATGGATAACAGGATCAACCTCCACTAAAATATCCTTTTGTGGTCCATAATAGGTCGGACATAAGTCCTCATACTCATCTCCTAAAATATTGTTATGCATTCAAGATTGGAGCAATTACATACATCATAATATAAATAAAAAATAGGATAGAAATTATAAACAAATAATAGAATAATTGTGGTAAATTAACAAGTAAGAACTAGAATCATGAATAAGTAGAAGGGAACAAGTGTATAAGGCTATCATGTTATGGTGACATCAAAATAGAAGTGATAAAAATAATTTACAACTAGCTATGTGTTTTGAAATATCAAGTTTGACATGTAAACGACTAGGAGGTAAGGTACGACATTCCAAACGTGTGTTGTACGACTGTTATCACACGATTAGACATAGAGATAATTTTTGGTTAGTTTACATGCACACTAAGGTGCTTTTTCGCCTAACTAGCATTTACGAATTTGAGTCACGACAGAAGAAATCACGAAATATGATAATCCTGAATAAGAATCCATAAAGTAGTAACTCTTGTAAACAAGCATGTCAAAATCATGTAATGAATATCTTGAACATGTATTATAAAACTATCAGGTAATAAAAGCAATAACAGTAAGTACTTGTCTGTGGTCCTGAGCTGATAGTATGGGTCTGATCCTGAGTCCAAGTGCAACAAACCTAAATTTATGAGTTAACTAAACTATAGGCGAGAATGGTCACACTAAGTCCTACCTATTAACATTATTCCTATATTATTTATACATAGTTGTACTTTGTCAAAGTTGACTCTTATACACCTATATGCCCCTATGTCCACATATAAACTGGTGCACGCCAACTACTACACACAGAAAGATAACAATGTCCTGTAGTTTTGGAATATGTTCACTATACACTCACTAATACTTTATACTACTTGCTGCTTTGCACACAAGCTCACATTCATGTTACCCCCCAAACAGGTGCACTGGACCACACACCCAAGTACACACTTGATACTCATTATACATATTTAATCATATCCTACCTCAATATGTAGTGTGTGTTCTTTTCCTCATATAACATATCCTACCTCAATATGTATATGCATATGGGTATTGTATAATCATGTCCTTGCAACTGACAGACCCTAATACTCATCTATTATGGGTTTACACTTGGTACTAGACTTCCTAGACTGGATACCCCTTCCTATCCATGCTAGTTCTTTTCTGACCAAATATCTGTTTTCTATTTTACTGATATACCCCATTCAGTTCTTATTGAACTGAAAACTCAGCTCAGTGACTGATATTACATATCAGTTGCACTGTTCACAGATCAATTAAAATCGACCAACTCATCCACCATTTGCCCTCATGTTGTTGCAATAAGCTGAATATCCATTGGATACCCTGGGTTATAGGATACACCATATTCACTTGTACCTAACATCAGTAATGTGGAATTCCAACACTCAATTAATTCAAGTGGGTCTTGCTAAACCTACCTAGGAATAATCCTAGTACTACTGTGATATGCAGGGCACTCCAATGCTTACACCCTGTTCCCAGGTATTAGAAGCCCGTGGGTACCTAGCCTCTATAGGTTCCTCGGACTGTGAATACTGCCCTGCCAAACCTGTCCCCATGTAGACTGCCATGTCAACCTGCTCCCCATGTAGACATAACCTGGACACTTGGATGTACAAATTTGGAAGCTCTGATACTATAGGGTCTCACGATGTGATATGGGATCCCAAGGTCTGATACTTTATGTGTTTGATACACTAGTCCCAAACAGGGACTTTGTAGTAGAACCTGAAGGTGATACTGTGGACTCAGATTTGGGGAACAAGTCTGTAGGCTTGGCTTGGGCCTTCCTGTTATAGGAAATGGTTTCAGGTTTATCCCATAGTACTTGCCTTATACTCCTTTGTCTTTACCAGTTGATTTGAGGATTCTAATCATAAGGGAGTCCACCAAGATATCAGGTTTACCAAGCTACTCATGGTGTAACAGGTCAGGATATGCACATCAGTTTTCTAGTGGACACTCAAGGTCTAATGTTATTCACTGATACAAGGGATATGCTTGAGGTTTCTTGTTAGGGAAAGGATGGGTAATCGAACACAAATGAGCAATTACTTATAGGTGTGGAACATGTAACATCAAGTGTTCTTACAATTCAACTACCAGTCCCATACTTCCCATTATTTGCTCCTGTGGGTACCAGTGTGTCATCCTAGAATATTAGTTGTGATGTGTCTTGGAAACTGTACATTGGTACAGGCCTATTCTAATCTTAGGCTATCATCTTCCTGGTCTACTGGCCTATCCTCTATTGTACAGGTCAATTTCATGTGGTTCAGCCCATTTGATGATAGGGTCTATGTTTCATAGGATTCATGGGTCACAGTGTGCCCCACAACTATCCTTGATGTTCCTGTACACTGGTCAATAACATGTTGCATTCAATGTTCCTAGTAAACAGGTCATCCTCCAATCCTAGGCCTTTGTTAGGTTAGTGTACTAGGTAGTCTATGGTGATTTGGTCTTGACCTCCACAATGTGTTCTTGCATCTGTTAGCACCTGAATTCCAGGAAGTTCAACTACCCACCATTGGTATTGAGGAACTGTCCCCTGTCTGTGTTCTATGGGTTTCCAGGAAGGTTTAATAGGGTGGGGCATGGTCTACCATACGTATGGCTCTGTCCTATTGTTTTCAGGGTGTTCTATAGTATGGTCATATCAAATCCCTTAGGTAACATAGATTTGCCACAAGCTATTCCTTGGGTTCAACCATGTTTAGCTTACTGGTAAAACTCGAGCCCTGCTTCCTTGGACCCTATGGACCTGTCTTCAGTGTATTTCCTCTGCTATGTCTTTCCAGACCCTATGGGTGTATGCCTGTCCTGCCTATGTGCAAAGTACCTGTCTAGAAGCATGGTCCATGGTAGCCAGGACCATCTATGTTTGTGTCAATATTGAGTTTCCTGTGTATCTATTGAGGAATAATATCGAACACCTACATGTAATACAAGATCAACAACCTATGGTAGAGAAGGTGGAAAGTGTTACCTGTTCTCAGCACCAATTCCCAACTCCTAGATTCTGCTCGAACTCTTGTGACCGGAACAATATGGGATTTGCTAGGGTTTGTAGGGGATAAACGCATGAACCATCTATGTATATATTTATATAGATGGTAGGGATGTGATCGAAGGAATTGTAAAGGGATTCAAATTATTTGAATCTAATTCTGCTCTATCCACTTATGTTGAGACCCTTTTCATGTGTTCAAAATGTATCAGGAATATGGTTTATATCCTGAACAAAATTTAAATTCGAAAATAGTAATAAAGTCCTTATACCATAGTCTTTTGCAAGGAAGCCCCCTTCTTGCAATACATATATTTACATCTATATGTGTATAGGAAACATGTGTCTAATTTAAAATGGTAATTAAACAAATAATAAAAAATTTAGATGGGGCTTACACGTATACACGATACGTACCACTGTTGACACACAAGGTATACATTCTACACAGTTTTCACACAGGATCCCAAATCTGTTTTATTTAACCTTCGTGCGTAGCAGCTGCACCCGACACACCACACTGCACTGGACACTCATTGGGACACATACTACACATATGTGTTTTTCTCTCTACACTGCTACACCAAAACATACTAAAACACATAAGGAAAAGTAGCTATGATACTCTGTAAAATCTATACCTTATAGTGACATCTAACTATTGTTTCTAAAAGAAATAACCATATAGTATCCTAAATAAATCTAATTAGCTATCTGTCACGCCCCAGAACCAGAATACTGGCAAGTAGGGACGGACCAGGCCAGCTACGTATACCAAACTCCAGTACTCCGAAACAACGTATAAGCTGTATAGATGGGGGTCACTGCTACAAACCAACAGTCAATCCTAGGTCACATAATCCTAGATATCTCAGTCTCAGACAAGAAGTAAGGTACAAGAATATGATCATCATGCATATAAGACAGTAAAGCGTCCCAAACTATAATATATAGATGATCATGAAGCTAGTAATACAAAATGAAGAACTAGCAAGACTAAGTAATACATGATCAGCACTAGCTGCAGTCTAGAAATATAATATCATGTCTAAGCCCGTAGGTCAAATGTCAAGTCCAAAATACGAGCTAAACACGTGCTCGGTGGCTAAACGCCTCAAAAGAATATGTACAGAAAAGAGTGGGTAAGAGAAAGAACACCCACTCAAGTCCCCTGGTGCTCCGGGTGGTCACCATCGAGAGGAAGATCCGGAAGATCCTCGGGCTCCTCAACTAGATCTGGTCAATGCAAAACCAGTGGGGTCAGAACCCCAATAGAAAGTACCATAAAGGAAGCCAAACTATGAACTAAAACCAGTATGCAATTTATAACATCTCTAAGATAAAGCAGTAAACGAGACTAGAATAGTAAATTGGTACCACAGTATTTAAGAAAGGAAACTGGAACATGCAAGAAAGATAGCAAGTGAATACATAGAATAAACTGGACATGTGAGCATATGGAGAAGCCGAGCATGTAGTAGGGAGAATAGCATGTAAGGAAAGACAGGAAGCTAAGTACTACAATAAGATAAACTGGAGCAAGACTAGACTAGACAAGAATGGACTCCATCCATCAATCACGGCCAAACAATGAGTACGGCTTGATACTTTAGCTAACTAGGATTGCCACAATCCTAATTAATAATACATACAAGTTTGAGAAATCCAAGTCCAGTTACCTGCCTGCTACTACCTGAAAGATCCAAGCCAAAAAGAAAAGAAGTATAGCAGACACGCTGCAGTAAGATACATGTGTCCTAAAGAGGTGTCCCACTCGACGGTGTACTGGAAGAGTGCTCATCATGACAGATAGCTCCAAATCCTATGTATATATATTTAAGACCAAGACCAAAGGGGCAACAGGTAACCGGGAAAGTCTCCAATGATCTAGGTAATCAAGCGAGTTGTTTAGTCCTTAACATTTTCTTGTTGGATTCTGGTATGGCATTCCGTAAAATCCATCCTAGACATAAGGCATACAAGACTGGACAAGACAAGCAAGATTGTGCACTACAACAAGCCACAACAAGACATGACAATATCAAGACAAGAGTGCGCTACGATGAGCCATTATCAAGGAGCTAGACATGTACTAGAATCAAGAGTACGCCATGACATGCCACTATCATGTAAGCAAGAAGGAGAGGTGTCATGAGTGCGCCACGACGGACCACTATCTAGTAAGCAAGAAGGCATGGCAACAATTATCATAGCTTGTAAGAAATAATCTATCAAAAGACATATCCTGGCATGTGAAAAAGAATAATTAAAGCTAAGTACATTTCATAAAAATGATTGAACATGTGCTAGTATCAAGTCTATATAGGGTGTACAATCATTCTCTAACTAAGCTAGATCATCTTATCATGTTAAGAAATCATTATATTCGAAGAAAATATCAAAATCGGACAAAATCGGACAAAAACGAGCAAAAACAGACTAAAACGGCATACCGGCGGTATACGGCGGCATACCGACGGTATACTGGCCTAGAGACAGAAAGTTTCTGGGGCAAAAACTTGGCATACCAACGGTATACACCGGCATACCGTCGGTATACCGGTTTTTCAAACAACAACAAAATTCAGATTTTTGCCAAAACTTGTTTCGGCCATAAAAAATTCATTTTAAATCGAAATTCGGACTTTCAAAAGTCAAAATTACATAGAATTGAATTACCTACAACATGGAACTATTAGATTTCACAAATTCAAAGATTTGATAGATCAATATCTCAAAATATTCTAAAACAGAGATTTTCGGAACACCGAAACGAGTCCCGATTGCCACCAAACTCAAAGTCCATGTATACTAGCTAGGTAAGGACCTCATATATGTATATGTGACCAAGATCCATGATGGTAACTCTAGTATCACTCTTGATACCAAGTTTTCTACTAAGTCACTATTGGGTTTTAACAGAAAATCAAATCTTGCTTAAACGAATTTTTAAAAACATGCATATATACGAGAATTATCAGGAAAACATATTTAACAAAATGAGTTTGGGAAAATTCTAAGCATTTAATACCAAGGAAAACAAAAATGACAATAGATTACTATTGTTCAAGAATTTGGCAAGATGTACTTGCCTAGGTTAAGCTCCAAGCCTAATCTTCTACTCCACCACCAAGAGGGGTACGAAACCACACTCTAGACCTCAAGGCCAAGCTCTTGGCAAGTTCCAAGGAAAGAGAAGGGAAAAGAAATGAAGATAGAGTGAAGAGAATGAAAAGAGAAAGGAGAGAGAAAATGAAATGGTATATATAGAAGGGGGAATTAATCTTAGTCGTTGGATCATGATCCATGTCAAAGTCTAGGTCAATCATGGCCATTCAAACAAAACCAATTATCCATTAGATAATAGAGTGCATCTACACTATTCACGAAAATATCTAAATACTATTCACGAAAATATCTAAACACTATTCATGAAAAATATCTAAATACTATTCATGAAAATATCTAAAATACTATTCATGAAAATATCAGAAACCGAAAATATCTAAAGTGTAGAAAACATGTCCGGGCGGTATGCCGTCGGTATACACCGGTATACCGGCGGTATGCCGATCAAAGAGAAAACCTATAGTTTTGGGAAAATTTAAAGTGTTCCAAAAATCAAGAAAATACGAAATACACTGCAAAATACATATCCGTATATAAATATCGATACTGTGAGACGAGTCTCACAACTCTCCCCTCCTTAGAAAAATTTTGTCCTTGGAATTTCCTAAAGGTAATCAAAAGTAAGCAAGAAATGCAAGAAAACATGCTATCAGGATCAATATGGGAAACTCATAAAGCATGAAATCCAACTAGAGTAATGTACAAGAAATGTAAAAGCAATTTAAACATACGTAAACAACAACATCATGTATTCCTACAATCACACTAAAAAGGTAGAACATAGATATACGAAATAAGTATACCTCACGAGTCAAACAGATACTGGTTACGAGCTCGGATATCATCCTTGCGCTCCCAAGTCGACTCGCCCGGTGAGTGATGATCCCAGGAAACACGAACTAATCGGATAGTCCGGTTCTTGAGAATCTTCTCCCTCCGATCCAAAATGGATATGGGCCTCTCCTCATACGATAGGTCGGTACCAACGACCAGCTCAAAATAATCTAGGATATGGCTCGGATCCGGAACATATCGACGTAGCTGAGATACGTGAAACACGTCATGTACCTCGCACAACGACGGTGGAAGAGCAAGGCGATACGATACATCCCCTACTCGCTCAAGAACATCGAACGACCTAATAAATCTAGGACTAAGCTTTCCTCGTACGCCAAACCTGATGACACCACGGGTAGGCAAAATTTAAAGAAATACGTGGTCGCCGACAGAGAACTCAAGATGGCGTCGATGCTGATCTGCCCAATGACGCTGTCGATCCTGAGCTACTCTGAGATGCTCTCTGACCTGCCTGACTACTCCAACTGACTGAGCAATTATCTCTGGACCAAGCATCTGCCTCTCTCCAATGTCATCCCAAGCTAGGGGTGACCTACATCTCCTACCATATAAAGCCTTGAAAGGAGCCATCTGAATGCTCGCCTGGAAGCTATTGTTGTAAAAGAACCCCACCAAATACAAGTGATCCTCCCAAGAACCACTGAAGTCAAGAATGTATGATCGAAGCATATCCTCCAAGGTCTGAATCGTACGCTTCGACTGACCATCTGTCTGAGGATGGTATGCTGAACTGAAACTCAAACGGGTACCCAGACTCTGCCAGAAATGAGAAGTGAATCTGGAATCCCGATCTGAGACTATGCTAACTGGAATCCTATGCAATCTGACAATCTGCCTCATGTACAAGTCGGCCAACTGCTCTGTAGACTGACCAACTCTGAAAGGTAGGAAGTGGGCAGCCTTCGTGAGTCGATCCACTATAACCCAAATGACATCTCTACCAGTCGGGGTTCTAGGAAGACCAGTCACGAAGTCCATAGTAATATGATCCCACTTCTACTCCGGAATTGGTAAAGACTAAAGAAGTTCGGCCAATCTCTGGTGCTTAGCCTTGACCTGCTGGCAAACTAAGCATCGAGAGACAAACCGAGCTATCTTTCTCTTCATACCATTCCACCAAAAATGCTGACGAATATCTCGGTACATCTTCGTCCTTCCAGGATAACAAAATACTGAGAACTGTGGACCTCCGACATAATCTCCTGTCGAATATCTCCACTCGACACACAAAGACGACTCCTAAATCAGAGTGTCCCATCCTCATGGATGCACAACTCTGCTCTGCACCCTGCCATACACTTTTCTCTGAGCTGCTGAAGCCTGGCATCCCCTGACTGAGCTGCTCTGATCCTATCCATAATGGTAGACTGAACCTGCAAGCCTGCTATCATAGCTGCCTCACCAGGTAGCACTACCTCAATGCCCATCTCCTGTAGTTCCTCCTGAAGGTGATGCTGCTCCGTCAAGAAATAGACTCCGGGTCTCCTGTTCAAAGCGTCTGCAACGATGTTTGCCTTCCCGGAATGATACTGAAGATCAATATCATAATCCTTCAGTAACTCAAGCCACCTCCTCTGTCGCATGTTCAGATCCCTCTGGGTGAACACATACCTCAAGCTCTTATGGTCAGTAAAAATCTCCACTCGATCACCATACAGATAATGCCTCCAGAGCTTGAGGGCAAACACAACTGCGGCCAACTCAAGATCATACGTCGGATAGATCTTCTCATGGTCCCGAAGCTGCCGAGATGCATAAGCTATCACTCGACCGTGCTGTATAAGAACACAACTAAGTCCCCGGCCTGACACATCATAATACACCGTGAACCCACCTGGTCCGACGGGTAATGTCAGAATAGGAGTTGAAATCAAACTCTGCTTGAGTTTCTCAAAAGAAACCTGACAAGCATCTGACCACTCAAAGCACACATCCTTACACGTCAGCCGTGTCAAGGGTGCGGAGATCCTAGCAAAGTCTGCCACAAACTGTCTGTAGTAGCCTGCTAATCCCAGAAAGCTACGTACATTTGAAGCTGTACGAGGTACTGGATAACCCTCGATAGCCTTAACCTTCTTGGGGTCCACCTCAACACCACCTCTGGCAATAATATGACCCAAGAAAGAGACTCGATCGACCCAAAAATCGTACTTGCTAAAATTTGCGTAAAGCTGATGGTCCCGAAGAATCTGAAAAACCACGCGAAGATGCTGCTCGTGCTCTGCCTTAGTCCGACTATAGACCAATATATCATCAATAAATACTATCACAAACTGGTCTAAGTAGGGCATGAAGATGCGATTCATGAGATCCATGAAGATCGGTGGCGCATTGGTCGCTCCGAAAGGCATAACAAGGAACTCCCAATGGCCATATCGAGATCTAAACGCCGTCTTGGGTATATCCTGCTCTCTGACTCTGATCTGATGGTACCCAGACCGCAAATTGATCTTCGAAAACATAGTCGCTCCACTAAGTTGGTCGAACAAGTCATCTATCCTGGGCAAGGGATACTTGTTCTTCACGATCACCGCGTTAAGTTGATGATAGTCAATGACCATACGCGATGAACCATCATTCTTCTTCACAAAAAGGGCTAGAGCTCCCCAAGGAGATCCACTAGGACGAATGAATCCCTTGGTCCTAAGCTCCTCAATAGACTGATACAACACCAATAACTCTGAAGGAGACATCCTGTAGACTCTCGCTGACACTGGCTCTGCCCCCGGAACCAAATCAATATAATACTCAATCTCCCGAACTGGAGGCATACCCGGAAGCTCCTCGGGAAACACATCGAAAAACTCAAAAACTACTCTGGGCAACTGAACCTCCTCGGCTACTGCCATCCACATGACCGCCGATGAAGGCTCCAGCTCGCCTCTAGAGAATGAGAACTCCTCCTCATTCGGAATACAAAAGATAACCTTGCCAGCATGGCAATCTATCGAAGCGTGTCGAGCACTCAACCAATCCATACCTAGGACGACATCATAATCGCCTATAGGAAACTCTATCAGCCTAGCAAAAAACTCTCTCCCACATACTATGACTATACACGAGGCATAGACTCGGTCTACTCCTACTAGACCGTTACTAGTAAATATATTCATCCTTACAGGTAAAGATTCTGGCTCTAAACCAACATGTGTCACAAATCGTACAGATATAAACGAATGCAAAGCACCAGAATCAAATAAAGTTGAAGCTGAATGAGAGTAAACAAAAATGGTACCTGCGACCACCTCCTATGCTGCTAGCGCCTCCTCCATAGAAAGCGTGAAAGCCTGACCCTGAATTCTGGTCGCTGGACCCCTCTGCCTCTGAGCCTGAGCATACTGCTGAGGCCTCTGCTGGTGGAACTGCTGAGACTGCGTTGGTAATGGCCTCTGGGCCTGCTGCTGCTGAATCGGTGCTGGTGCCCTAAACTGCTGAACTGCTGGCTGGAAAGATGCTGATCCAGCCGAACTCCTCCTGGGACAAGCCCTTATCTTGTGGCCCGGTGCTCCACAAGCTAGGCACAAGCCCTGTGCCCTACGGCACTCTGATAAGACATGCCCTCCCTTCCCGTAATGGGAACAACCAACTGAGGAAGACTGCCTCTGCTGCTGAGGACGCGACTGAGACGACTGCTGAAAGAAAGCCGCCGGAACCGGTCCCCTCGGAGATCCAATCGTCAGAGCTTGGACTGCTGGAGCTGGTGCTGACGACTGGGAGGAAGATCCCCTCTAATGTGAGGCCTCTTCGGACCTCTGACTCTATCAACGATCCTCTGCGAGGTGTACTCATGCCTCCTCGCCGCCCTCATCACTGTATCAGAAGTTTGGAACTCATGCTACTCAACTTCCAGTATGATCTCCAAATGAAGCCCCTGCTGGAACCTTCTCGCCCGGTCCAACTCGGTCGCCACTAAAGAAGGGGAAAACCGACTGAGCTGGCTAAACTCTGCCGCATAGCCGTCGACGGTCCTGCTCATCTGCCACAAGCCAATGAACCTCTGCTGCAGATCATAACGTGACATCGTATCAAAATAGCGAGTCTGAAACCTCTCGCTAAAAGCGGCCCAGGCTATCGGTGCCACAAGAGACACCTCATGAGCCGCCTACCAGTCACGGGCCAAATCCAAGAGCTGCAACCTGACCACTGCCACACGCTCCCTAGCCGGAATCCCTGCTGCCTCCAGAATGGCCTCAGTATCCTGAAGCCATGCATCAGTCGCAATAGCATCCTCTGTACCATAGAATTACGGGAGATGGAGGCGCCTGAAGCTGCTCACAAAATTGTAGACCTGAGCACCACCACTGTCCAAAGCCGTCTGGACAGAATGGCGAGAACATCACTCTGACCCTGCTGCGATGCCATAAAATCTCTCAGAACATCCACTAGTGTTCGAACAACACCCTCTGGCTACTCTGGCTGAACTGGTACTACTGGCTGAACAGAAGGAACTGGCGACTCTGCCCTTCGGTCCACTCTAGACTCTGCTCCCGAATGCTGAGGATGCTCCTCCTAAACTAGCAAAACTAAGGGACGCTGATCTGCCATCGGTAAAGCCCGCACAGGCCGATCAGAAGGACCAGGAACGGTGCCCCTGAAAGTTTAAGGTCCTAAGGATTAGGTCGAGGGAACAGGAAAGATCAACGATCAAAGCAGATATCAGGTCAAATATCAGAGGTAAAGAGTAATATTGAGGATATCAATAGAGAAGAATTTATGACTGAGATAACTACCAGCAACCCCACATATCTGATAAATCAGACCTGCATTGGCCACCACTAAAACCTAGGTCACGCCCCAGAACCAGAATACTGGCAAGTAGGGACGGACCAGGCCAGCTACGTATACTAAAGTACTCCAGTACTCCGAAATAACGTATAAGCTGTATAGATGGTGGTCACTGCTACAAACCAACAGCCAATCCTAGGTCACATAATCATAGATATCTCAGTCTCAGACAAAAAGTAAGGTACAAGAATATGATCATCATGCATATAAGACAGTAAAGCGTCCCAAACTATAATATATAGATGATCATGAAGCTAGTAATACAAAATGAAGAACTAGCAAGACTAAGTAATACATGATCAGCTCTAGCTGCAGTCTAGAAATATAACATCATGTCTAAGGCCCGTAGGCCAAATGTCAAGTCCAAAACTCGAGCAAAATACGTGCTCGGTGGCTAAACGCCTCAAAAGAATATGTACAGAAAAGAGTGGGTAAGAGAAAGAACACCCACTCAAGTCTCCTGGTGCTCCGGGTGGTCACCATCGAGAGGAAGGTCCGGAAGATCCTCGGGCTCCTTAACTAGATCTGGTCAATGTAAAACCAGTGGGGTCAGAACCCCAATAGAAAGTACCACAAAGGAAGCTAAACTATGAACTAAAACCAGCATGCAATTTATTACATCTCTAAGATAAAGCAGTAAACGAGACTAGAATAGTAAATTGGTACCACAGTGTTTACGAAAGGAAACTGGAACATGCAAGAAGGATAGCAAGGGAATACATAGAATAAACTGGACATGTGAGCATATGAAGAAGCCGAGCATGTAGTAGGAAGAATAGCATGTAAGGAAAGACAGGAAGCTAAGTACTATAATAAGATAAACTGGAGCAAGACTAGACTAGACAAGAATGGACTCCATCCATCAATCATGGCCAAGCAATGAGTACGGCTTGATACTTTAGATAACTAGGGTTGCCACAATCCTAATTACTAACACATGCATGTTTGAGAAATCCAAGTCCAGTTACCTGCCTTCTACTACCTGAATGATCCAAGCCAAAAAGAAAATAAGTATAGCAGATACACTGCAGAAAGATACATGTGTCCTAAAGAGGTGCCCCACTCGACGGTGTGCTGGAAGAGTGCTCATCATGACAGATAGCTCCAAATCCCATGTATATATATAAGACCAAGACCAAAGGGGCAACAGGTAACCGAGAAAGTCTCCAATGATCTAGGTAATCAAGTGAGTTGTTTAGTCCTTAACATTTTCTTGTTGGATTCTGGGTGTGGCATTCTGCATAATCCATCCTAGAAATGAGGCATGCAAGACTGGACAAGACAAGCAAGATTGTGCACTATAACAAGCCACAACAAGACATGACAATATCAAGATAAGAGTGCACTACGACGAGTCACTATCAAGGAGCTAGACATGTACTAGAATCAAGAGTGTACCATGACATGCCACTATCATATAAGCAAGAAGGACATGTATCATGAGTGTGCCACGTTGGGCCACTATCTAGTAAGCAAGAAGGCATGGCAACAATTATCATAGCATGTAAGAAAGAATCTATCAAAAGACATATCCTTGCATATGGGAAAGAATAATTAAAGCTAAGTATATTTCATAAAAATAATTGAACATTTGCTAGTATCAAGTTTATATAGGGTGTACAATCATTCTCTAACTAAGCAAGATCAACTTATCATGTTAAGAAATCATTATAGTCGAAGAAAATATCAAAAGCGGACAAGAATGGGCAAAAATGGGCAAAAACAGACTAAAACGGCATAAAACGGCATACCGGCGGTATCCGGCGGCATACCGGCCTAGAGACAGAAAGTTTCTGGGACTAAAATCGGCATACCGGCGGTATACACCGGCATACCGTCGGTATACCGGTTTTTTAAACAGTAACAAAATTCAGATTTTTGCCAAAACTTGTTTCGGCCATAAAAATTTCATTTTAAATCGAAATTCGGACTTTCAAAAGTCAAAATTGCATATAATTGAATTTCCTACAACATGGAACTATTAGATTTCATAAATTCAAAGATTTGATCAATCAATATCTCAAAATACTCCAAAATAGAGGTTCTCGGAACACCGAAACGAGTCCTGATTGCCACCAAACTCAAAGTCCATGTATACTAGCTAGGTAAGGACCTCATATATGTATACGTGACCAAGATCCATGATGGTAACTCTAGTATCACTCTTGATACCAAGTTTTCTACGAAGTCACTATTGGGTTTTAACAGAAAATCAAATCTTGCTTAAATGAATTTTTGAAAACATGCATATATACGAGAATCATCAGGAAAATATATTTAACAAAATGAGTTTAGGAAAATTCTAAGAATTTAATACCAAGAAAAACAAAAATGATAATAGATTACTATTGTTCAAGAATTTGGCAAGATGTACTTGCCTAGGTTAAGCTCCAAGTCCAATCTTCTACTCCACCAATAAGAGGGGTATGAAACCACACTCTAGACCTCAAGGCCAAGCTCTTGGCAAGCTCCAAGGGAAGAGAAGGGAAAAGAAATGAAGAGAGAGTGAAGAGAATAAAATGAGAGAGGAGAGAGAAAATAAAATGGTATATATAGAAGGGAGAATTAATCTTAGTCGTTGGATCATGATCCATGTCAAAGTCTAGGTCAATTATGGCCATTCAAACAAAACCAATTATCCATTGGATAATAGGGTGCATTTATACTATTCACGAAAATATCTAAACACTATTCACGAAAATATCTAAATACTATTCATGAAAAATATCTAAATACTATTCATGAAAATATTCGAAACACTATTCACGAAAATATCAGAAACCGAAAATATCTAAAGTATAGAAAACATGTCCGGGCGGTATGCCGTCGGTATACACCGGTATACCAGCGGTATGCCGATCAAGGAGAAAACCTATAGTTTTGGGAAAATTTAAAGTGTTCCAAAAATTAAGAAAATACGAAATACACTGCAAAATATGTATCCGTATATAAATATCGATACTGTGAGACGAGTCTCACACTATCATAAAATATAGCTTAACAATATATATGGATCTAATTCCTTTAGAGGAAAATAACCAAACACTTAGTGTCCTAACCCAACCCCTCATTAAGAATAAAATTTCTTCACACAACCTAACTTCATATTTAAGAACAGAAATCAAAGCATTTTAATAGGTAATAGGAGATTAACTACTAGAGATGAACTCTTGTAAAGATCCAATGCAAGAACTGGCTTGAGGGAATAAGATCCATAGAACCGAGATCCTCAAGAGCCTAGGTTAGCTTGTGACAGCTCCCACGAGATAGATTGATGGGGTAGAAGAGTCCATGGTTGCATATAATTGGAAGAGGAATGAATGGAGAAGAAGAAAGTTAGGGTTTAGGAGAGGGTCATTTGAGAGGTAGGAGCTTGGAAAGAAGAGGTAGCTACCACTCTCTTCCTCTCTATACAAGGATGACAGATAAGGAGGAATCAAATTAGTTAGGGAATGTAAGGTTGTAGATCCTTCTAGAAACTTCTCTTTTAAAAAAGAAAAAGGATAGAAAATTCTTCACGTACTAATTTAATTAATTTGTCACCTAAAAAACATAATTATTAAAAAATTATTTTGGCAAAAATAATTCTAATGATAACATTCAAATTCAAGAAGGTTACAAATCTACACCCCTTAAAATTTTTTTCCTCAAAATTAAAAAAAAGTGTAAGCACAAAGATAGAATAAAAATGAGAATGTCTATCTTAGCATTTCAAAACAAAGAGTAATAAGGAAAAAGTTGGAATCGGTAAGTTAAGTGGTACGAGTAGGGCAATGAATTTGAATGGACGAGAGGAAAAAAGTCACCATTGGAGATAATACTTTCAGAGAAGGAACAATTTATGATGTTGCATATATTAGTCAATACAAGAAGTAAATAGTTTGATGTAATCAGATTGTGGGCATGAATAGGTTATATAAACCAAGATGAGGTGGAAAATTGGCACGGTTGCTTGAAACTTTTACACCCTGATTATTCCTTCAATTCAGAACTCTGGACGACCTATCAATATTCAAGTTTTTTTCCTTAAAATCTCGATCTTTCGAGTCCATATTTCTTGATTCATCTCTATTTATCTCCAGCTATACCCCCGTAATCCCATGATCCATAATTTCCATCTTCACCATTTCAAAAATATCAAATCTATTGCCTCTACTTTAAGATTCCATCCGAATATATATGTATTTCTAGAGTCACTATCATTCATCCCTTATTTCATAAATCTTTTAGCATCATCATTTCAAATTCAATTATTTTAATATAAATCTATCAACATTTCATGACTTAATCTTTAATAGTGTATCATCCAGTTTGAATATAACTTCGAATTGTATTCTTTAAAACTTATGTACTTACATTTGTAATTCATACTACTGAGTTTGTACTATCCTTCTATTTTTTTTAAAATTCCTTGTGCTGACTTTTGATTCTATTAATCCAACAAAGATTCTAAAACTTACTTCATGAGCTTAATTCATGTAATTTATAAAGTCACATTCATTGTGCTAACAAGTGCTCGCTAAAATATGTTTTACACAATAGAAAAATCAACCACTAAGTCTATTATTCACGAAAGTGATCAAGATGGAAGAACAAAGGCTAGGGACAAAAGTACTCGTAATCCTTTCGAAATATCCTCTTTTTAAACTTGAAGTTGTAGTCGAGATCAGAGGTTCACATAAAAGTTCCTCTCTGACTGTCCTTGATTCCAAGGAAGAACTATATCCAATATAGCTCGATTATAACTTATAAAAATTAGAAACCAACAAAATAGAATGTTCTTTCTTGCAAATTCAATTACAACTGGATAGAATAAACTTTTCCACCTTTCTTGCAATTGCAGTTACAAACAGATAGAACATACTACAACATGTAGAAAACTAGAAGAGGAGGAAGAAGAAGAAGAAGAAGAAGAAGAAGAAGAAGAAGAAGAAGAAGAAGAAGAAGAAGAAGAAGAAGAAGAAGAAATAACTCTTGTTAGGGTGACGATTATCATCGTTGTTCAAAGCATGATTTGCTCCCATGCGATATGCTCCTAGGAACCAGCATGTTCAGATATGAACTTCTAGAATACTCGTTGTTACCTCCTTTCTATACTTGCATGAACTCTTCTGGACTCCAATGACTTGGTACGTATAAGCTGTTTTGGTGTTCTAATTCTATCTATCAATCAAATATAAATATATCTACCTTAATCCACAGGATAAGTAACATCAATAATGAATAGTATATGCCAGGTCTATAGCCCAATAACATATATATTTGATTAGACCCGAAGAACGATATGGGTCTACAAAATAAGACAATAACAAAATAAACATAAAAGCATAATAAATACATGAGCCAGATACAACAATACCTCTATGATCAGCGGACTATCTCTACATGACCAACTACTTGGAGAGATCACCGGGTCCTCAGGGGACATAGCAATGTACATAAAAATATGCCAATGTAACCGTAAAGAAAATATAAAGTAAATGGTAACTACTCTAACCAGTCTAAGTGATATGTATATGAGAATATTTTTTTAAATATCAGGCTTCAAGTACTGAGACTCACAAGCACCTCAACAAGTTACACCCTAGGCACCGTGTCGTGGTACCTTGCACAAACGAGTCAAGATAATACCAAAGCTCGGGTATATAGACAGTGTAAAATGAGTCAGGTAACAACCAAGACCCAGCTATAGAGACAAGGCCAAATGTGTCAATGTAGCCTGATATGATGGTAATGTTCTCCCCATCCATGTCTAAAACTAGTAAGTCAAGTCAAGTCCAGTATAATAATTCACAAGTGCAATTATGAATCTAATATCCTATCACGAAGTCCATAACCACGAATACTTGTGTAAACTTCGTATCATGAATCGTGTCGGTGTCCTGTGGTCTATCGTGTCAATGAAACACGAATAACATAATCGCGATGCCTAGTATCGATACCCGATATCTATATGACGATATCGGCACCCGAATCAATTCAGACACTAAGTATCAACTAATCCTACGTCCTCAATGATCATGAAAGAGAAAATAAATATGTAACAATAAAATAAAAGAATAAAGGTACTGAAATATTGGCAAGGTACATTTGCCTACAACTTACAATTACGAATATGACGGTCCGACTCAGAGATTCTCGCTACGCCCGTCATGCACTCCTAGAATAAATAAATTTATCTATCAATTATATATCTATGCCTTAACACATACTATTTATAGACTTACTATGTATAGTCCCTACTAGACATAATCTACGAAAGTAGTACTTACTATATATATATGACCCAATCCATCACATATGGTATTAAATCAATATAATAAAATAATATTTTTTATAAAGTAAGCATATAATATTTATTTATGGAAATATATACTAAAATATTTACAATAAAATTTAGACTACATTATTTATAAGGAGTATTATCAAACTGCCATATCAATCTAGTATATATAGTATTAAATCTATATGATAAAGTAATATTTTAATAACATAAAAATATCTTATTTGATTATGGAAAATAATTATAAATATTCTATAATAATATTTAATGTATTATATTCATAGAAAAATATGTATACAAGTCTTGTATTGATTCTACATCAATATACTTAGACTTGTTCCATAGTTTGGCTCCCGAAACGACAAATTCTTAATAAATATTAATTCTAAAAAAATACTATTAATTATGTAAAAATATATTTTTCTTATCAAAATATGCACAATAATTATTTTGGAGATATCTCATGAAGTTCCGAAGCATATGGACACATAGAACTCATAAATTTTGGTGTTTCGACATTGTGACAAAATGTCTAGATTTTTAATAAATAGTAAACTGAATCAAAATGCTGCAAAAGTATATGAATTGGAAATCTTAGGAATTCTAGTTTTAAAATTATAGGAAAGATCGAAGTAGTCCAGAAGTGGTTGAAAACTAGCTCGCAATAGAACTACTCTGTTCTAGATACCTTGTAGCAATACAGACGCCCCGAACAAACCGTTTGGAACTGTCTGGATGGCCAATTGAATATAAAAAACCCATATATCTTTCTCTTAATTTTGGTTTCACAAAAATATGAGGCCGGTAAGTACACAAATCCTAGATACAAAATGTCGTACGTACTGGAGCGAATTCAGACTTGGAATCCAACTTCGGGTGACTTCTAAATTTCACAACTCCTCACAAAGTTGGGGCTTGCTAGGATGTTAGAGAAGTGTTTTAGATTTTAGATGGTGGTGATGAAGGTCAGGTTTTGATGGGTTTTGAAGAAGTTGCTGGCAGAAACAACCTAGGGTGCGCTTGGTTTAACAAGAGAAACCTCTTGAGGTTTATATAGACTATACGTAATCTTCTGCAGAAAAGGAGAGGGGAGCATAAGAATTTACGTAAGAAAAGGGATTTGAGTGAGATTTAAATTTGATTTGGAGGAGATTTGATAGTTTAAATCAAAGATGTATCTCAAAGATATTTGATTGGGTCCAAATTAGAAAAGTTGTTATGGAGTTGGTTTAAATTAGATTTGAATTAATGTGTTAATTCATATAAATTAATCTATAATATGTCTAATAAGTTATTGTACCCTAGAATAGGCTCCATGGGTCCCTAGTTGGACTAGTTTTGGATTGGTGGAATTTTTGTGATCGATTTGAGTCCAATATGTCTATAGTTTCGACTTGTGTGGCACTTAAAAATAAATAGCACATAGGAACTTAATTGAGTGGTACACCATTGACATGTCTGTAGTAGGTTCAAAATAGGTCAAAATCATATATTTGGTCAAAAAAGTTTGGATAGAGTTTGGGCCTCAAATCAAAATTGGAAAAATACATCAAAATTACGACGAAGGGGTAAAATGGTCATTTAGACCCGAAAGTTGTGTAAGAAAAATATAGTGCAAGAAAACATATTTGAGTGGGATCTGATATGCCTACGTGAAGGTGGACTCGTCTAGAACATAAATATGGAATTTGTTTCGAGGAATTGGTCAATATTGTGCTTCAAAAATCAAAACTATGACAAAATACCATATAGCCATAATTAAAAACAAAATATGGTTTGATATATAAAAATAATATATAATAAATAAAAAACCCCAAAAATCAGGGTGCTTACACCTAAACCTAATCATGGCCGCCAAAGGTATACGGAAACATATGAACAATTTAAATTCAAATCCCCCAAAAAATAGATCGAAATTATCGATCCAATCTTTCTGTAACTGTTCAAATCCCATAATCAGCAGAAACATGAGCGCACTATGCTATTTGCGCATATGCACCCAGCAGCACAGCCGTAGCTGCTGCTGCATGCATAAGTTAGTAGCACAGCAGCTCATGCGCTCATGTGCGTAGTTGTGCAACAACAGATGCACACATATGAGCATAGCCAGGCCTAGCCTGTGCATACACCCGCGCATGCACCCGCTCATGCACCCATGCCTGTACCCACGAATGTGCATGCGACTGCACCCACATATACACCCGCTCATCATACGATTCACGCATGAAAAGAGTACAGAAGCACAACAAATATGCACAAGTGCCATACGATGATGCTGACATACTAAGTGCAAAGTGCACCAATAAAGTGCCACTTTGTGCCCTTGATCTCGAGTCCGATTCCGAGTCGCTAAGCCCCTTTGGGGCTTAGCTCCTAAGGAAATTTCCTATAAGTTTGACAAAAAGCATAAATGGGTTGAGGGTTCCCTATATATCTTAATATATGGGTTGAGTGGTTCCCTACAGTGACTGTCTATCATGCATTAGGATAGATGTTGCATAGACTTGAATCTTTTTGCATGGGTCAAATACCGGTATGATACATGAATAGACTAAGCCATGAATTCTGCACCATAGTCGTAGTTCGTTCCACTCGCACAATGACATCAACTGTGCTTCCTGTTGCACATTAAAGGCCATGTGTCTGCCTGATTTTGGTGTATCTATATTGAGTGTCTACAAGCTTACCTTCAAGAGACGGCCTATATCTCTTTCTATACCCTCTAGGTGAGTTCTTTTTAAGAGTCAAGACATAAAGCCTTGCATTTTCTTACGGTACTACGCCGCTATGACATAGCCTAAAGCCAAGGCTGCTCCTCATCGTGGTGTCATACCACTGTACCACGAGGTCCCAACCTCTTTGTAGTACCATACTGTCCAGCATGAAGCCTTGTGCTTCCTTATGGTATTACGCCGCTGTGACATGGCTCGTGCAGCCGAGGCTTTATCCACTCTTGGTACCTCTTGGTAGTGTCACATTTACACCACTATACCATGAGGTCATCGACCTCTTTGTAGTGCTGTCTACCACTCTTTATTCTACAATATTAGGCTACCTGCCTATGTGCATGCTACGCCACTGTGACATGAATCGAAGCTGAGGTTTTACCCTCTCGAGGTACCTCATGTGGCATCAGTCCACTGTAGCATAGAGTACTATGCTCCTTTTGTAGTGTAGCACTACACATGCTTTCTATAAAGCACACCGAACATTCAAAATGCCAAAAATCTTATTAAGGCGTCTAAGCCATCCTCCTATAGGACTTGTTCTATTCAAAGAACAAAAAAAGTAGACAACAGTGATCCTGGGTCCGTAACCCGTTAATGTCTCAAAGGTCTACCCACTGTTCCTGATATTCTCTAGTCAATGGTTCTCCCTTAAACTAAAAGCCAGATGCCTAGTAGACTTCTTTTTAAAATCATAGCAGAAAACTTTATGGTAGGATTACAATGACATAATATCAGAATGTCTTCAAGCCCAATTTTGTTGCTATGTCCTCGACCAGCTGGCGCTTGAGAGCTTTGGTGAACGGATCCGCCAGATTTTCCTGACTCCGAACATCAACCACGACAATGACTCCTCTTTTGATAAGATTATTCACCGTCATGTGCCTTAATTGTACAGTACTTTTCTTGCCATTAAAGAGATTATTTGGTGCTACCGCTATTGTCGCCTAGTTGTCATAGTATATCAGTACCGTCAAATCTGTGCAACCAATAGAAGATCATATATGAGCTTCTGAATCCATTCTACTTCATATGCTACAGCCGCTAATGCATAGAACTCCGATTACATAAAAGAATATGAGAGCATAGTCTGCTTCTTCGACTTCCATGAAATAACAGCTCCATCCATGGAGAAAATGTATCCTCTTGTGGATCTTTTGCTCTCTGCTTCTGAGCACTAGCCTGCATCAATGAAGCCTTCTACTACTGTCGGATAACCGTTGTAGTACAGGGCATACTTCTGAGTCATCTTGAGATATTTTATCACTCTCTTCGTAGCTTTTTAATACTCCGTACATGGATTTCTTGTGAACTGACTCAACATCTCCACGGAGAAAGCTATGTCAGGCCTTGTGGTAGTTGTTGCATACATCAAACTCCCGATGATGCTTGAATAATCCAACTATCTGATACTTTTCCTTGGATTTGGCTTCAGCTTCTTGTCATACCTATACGAGTATCGATGACTAGAAGATCCTGATACCCATATCGTATGAGCATCTTCTCAATGTAATGAGATTATGAGAACACCACTCTAGTATCCGTCGTGATGATCTTTATTCCTAGGATAACATCAGCTTGCCCTAAATCCTTTATGTTTATCACAATCCGCACCCAGTGTAGGGGCACGAGAAGTGGGTACGTCCAGCCTACGCCGCGGTGTCGGCGGTAGAACGCTGTCCTAGGTTACTATCTAATCAACAACTCACGCAATTATATAATGTACTTGTCAATCTCAACTTCGAACGGAGGACAAGTATAGATATAATGAAATCTCAATCACAGTCTAAGCACAATAAGATAACACATAAGTTTATAACTAAAGACTAAATAACAACAAATATCAACTACTAAAAATAATATCTCAAACAACTCAAATACAAACTCATATCTCAAGTTATTACAATTCAAGTTCTAAACATAAAAACTAAAGCAAGTCTACTAGCTAGTCTCCTGATCACTCCTGAGTGTCGGAGCCAAAGGTAGCTAAAACATCTTCTGGTCCATAGTAAGTAGGGCAAGTGTCCTCGGGGCAAGCATCTGTAATATTTTTAATAGGTCCAGTCAGGACAGGAATGAGCACAACTCATCAAGAAATCCCAAGTAAATGATAAAGAACTATAAAGCAGTTTACATACAGTTCTATTGATGAACATGGCAGTTTTATACAGGTAGTGATGTAGAAAAACAGTTAAGGTACAAGGAAAGTAAGGTAACTAAACAAGAGGAGAAGTATGGCAATAAAGACTGTAAAATACGATCTAGCTGAACTAGAGTAACATGATGTAAGTCCAAACAGTATAATATGAGTCAAGTGTAATCCCAATGTGAGTCTAGACAATATAAATCTAATACCAGATGAATCCAACACAAGATGAGTCCAGTATAAGGTGAGTCCAGTCAGTGATTAGTGATTCCAGGGTGAGTCCAGACAATATACTAACAGTGTGTTTTAAAATACCGAGATCAGCATGTAAACGGCTGTAGGTAATACGTCACATCGTACATTCAGCCAAGTGTGGGATGGCTATCATTCCAGTATAATTCCAAGGGAGTGATTCCAGTATTTGAGAATGTTCACATGTCTACTCCAATATTTTCCCGCCCAACAAGTACAAGTGAATCTATAACCCGACACAAAAATAAGTACAAGTCCAGCCAGAACATGAATGATACCAGTAAGTGATTCTAGGATGATTCCAGTAGGTGATGCCAGTAGTGGTTCCAGAAATGGAGGCCAGACATGAATAAATGAGTGTCGTATGAAATGGATCCAGTAATATCAAATCGTGTTTGTAACAGAGAATCAAATAGAACTAACTAGAACTGAAGTACAGTAATTGACAAGTAAATGAAAAAACTATCAGAGAATGTACTCGCCTGATATCCTGAATGACTGATATATATCAGATGTCTGAACCAGAGTCATAATGTCCTATTTAGAGCAGTATAGGTTATAATATGTTTAAAATAAGATAAATGATGTTTACAATACAATCTACATGATTTCTAGGTCAATATAGGTCAAAGTCAAACTTGGTCAACTCTGGGTCAAACCAAGTCAACATCTAGTCAAACTAGGTCAACAACTAGGCTATCTTGGTCAACTGGTCAAACTTAGGCTAGCAAGGGTCAATAGTCAACTATTGGTCAACTTTAGGTTTGGTCAACTAAGTCAAACTTAGTCAAACTTAGTCATCCTAGGTCAATTGGTCACATATTGACTCAAGGTTGACTTTTGGTCAACTCTAGTCAAACTTAACCTATTAGGTTCAATACTAAGTCATTCTAGGTCTAGGGCTAGTCAACTAAAGTGTAACTTGGCCTAACCAAGTTAGCCTAGGCAATCAAGGCTAGACATAAGCAAAGTAAAACAATGTGAACTACACCAAGGCATATATATATACCATATAGGTATATATATACCACACATAGGGCTATTGCCTTTAATTAGTAATATATATATATATATATATATATATATATATATATATATATATATATATATATATATATATATATATATATTTAGGGAAGCTATATATTTACATATATATTATATATACAAGCATCAAACTTACATATATATTTACATACTACATTATTCATGCCTACCTTGTATTGATACATTCATGCATTTCATCCATTCAATCATACATTTATGCATATATACATGGATTACCGATATTACATATATGGATACATAGCATTACATTCATGTATATATAGATACATATATATACATATTTAAAAGAGGGAAGGAAGAGACTGAAATGGAAAGGGAAGGGAAAATGTAAGAAAAAGAAAAAACAGTGGACATATACATACTTGCATCATATATTCTACATTACCATACATGCTATCCTTATATATTGCATTACATTATGTATACATTATGCATTCATATCTATCATTACATGTATACTTGCATTCATATCTAGCATTCATTATATACTTTCATGCATACATTGTATATCATTCTTTCTTTCATTCATTTATGTATTGCTTACATATATTACATTGATTGCATTTCTACATGCTTGCATTCAACCATATATATACATTAATGTAAAGAGGATACGTATCATATATATATATCGTTTCATTCATCTGACATATCATGTCTTACATACTCTACATTCATTTAATATCCTTATTACATAGGCTCATAGGTTACACAAAATGCCTATGTCGTATAGTCACTCTTCTACTTAAAACCAATACTGTACCAATTGGGCCTTCACTAAATTTTTAGGATTAAAGTATGTTGTAGCCCTTCGTGTTAGCTTTCTGAAACTTCAAACGGATCGTATTTTCGTGTCCGGAAGCTCCCGGAATCGCGAAAACACCGAAACACATTTGTCTTTTGGACATCTGACACTCAAATAGTTTTACAGAAAGTTCTAGAAAGAATTTGGCTTATTAAAATATTTATTTGGTAAGCTAACTTCGATATGGTTCTTTTAAAAAAATGGGAGATTAATCGGAGTTATAAGCTAAAAGTTATGACATTTCTAAGTTGCTTTGGTTAATAAAAACGTGGATGGATATTATGACGAATTTGAGTTGTTTTGGACAAAAGAAACACATGTAGGCCAAGATACTTGGATACCAACATAGGTATCCAAATGAAAATCATTCTAATCCATCCTAACTAAGATCAATCCACTCTCTAACCATTCTAAAACTGAATTTAAATATCTATTTAAACTATTATCATACATACATACACATGGGGTGTCCTAATTTAGGATATATCAGTAGGACACAAGACACAATTCTAACTTGCTCTAGAGAGCTCTAAATGGCCTCAAACTTGAATCTAAAGGGGGTACATGCATGGGGGTGGATCCTATGGATTCAAAACTAACTAATATGCATAGAAAATCAATTTAGAGGGTTGGTTTTACCTATTGGGAGTGGAATCCCAATGATACTCCCAAGGACACGGCTTCGACACGAAGATATTCCAAAAAGGACACTCCTCCTTGCACTTTGCTCTAAATCTTTGCTAGCACCCTCCCTTGATAGTATGAGAAGGTTGGATAGAAGTTTTGGTGGAGGGATGTAAGAATTTGGCGATCAAATCAAGGAGGAAAGCTCTCTAATTTGGGGAAGAACACTTTGTGAAGGAAAAGAGGCAAGATGGAATGAAATGAAAGGAAGGTAGGCTAACCTACCTATAGTGGCTGCCCTTAGATGAATTAGGGTTAGGTTTTAGATGTAGATGGGTGGCTATGGCTTCTCCACCAAATTTCAAGTCCTCTCATTGGTTCAATTAGTCCTAAGGCTTTCTTTTTACAAATATCTTAAGGAAAATATCATACTACAATAATATCTAGATATTACTAACATTGGCACTTAGTAGGAATGTTCTAACCATGATTCTAACCTCAAGACTAATCTATATTAGGTTAAACTTCTAGGTTAAGGCTTAACTAAAAGATTAGCACAATATCTAATTAATATAAATTATAATTTCATAAAATTGTCAAAATAACCAAAATACCCCTAGGCTAAAAAGTAGTAATATGACATTCTAATCACATGACCAGGCTCCCTTAGTCATGGTTAGTCTCTAGGTTTAGCAAAACTAGGATTTAACTAGTTAACCATCAAAATCACAATTCAATATTTAAATAGTTTTAAATTGATTAAAAATCACCAAAAATTACAATATGATTTAAATACCATTATTAAATGATTATAATTACAAAATTTCAAAATTACCCTCATATCTGAAAAGTGGGTGTTACAATGTTGAACTTAGATGAGAGAAACTTCTTGGTCTCAGTGACACATGCCAAATCTGTACCCAAGATCAGCATGTCATCCACATACAAATAAACAACAACTCCTCTTCCGTCAATAAACTTTATGTATATACACTTGTTCATCTCGCTGACCTTTTAGCTGTTTGATCTTATAACTATCAAACTTCTCAATGCCACATTTTGGAAGCTTACTTCAGACCATATAATGATTTCACCAACTTGCAAACATTTTCTTCAAGGCCTTTGATGACAAATCCTTCTGGTTGTTTCACGTAAATCTCTTCACTCAACTCTCCATTCACGAATGCTATTTCTATATCCATTTAATGAATATCAAGATTGTGAATTGCACTTAGAGTAATCAACAGCCTGATGGTCATCATCCGTGCTACTGGAGCATATGTGTCAAAGTAATCGATCCACCACTTCTAAAAAAATCCCTTGGCTACCAGCCTTGCATTAAACTTATCAATAGTTCCATCGGCCTCCATCTTCTTCTTGAAGATCTATTTATATCCGACTAGTTTTGCTCCTTCAGGTAGATCGACCAATACCCAAGTGTTGTTGGAGGTTATTGAGTCATACTTATCATTAATAACCTCCTTCCAAAATACATCATCTCTGGTCTTCATTGACTGATCATGGGTAAGAGGTTTGCTTCCACATGATAGGTAACGAAATCATCTCTGAAATCCTTCTGTCTCCTCACTCGCTTAGATACAGGTTCTGCAAGTCTGGTTCGACCGTTCTCTCTTTGATAACTTCTTCTTGGACTACATCTTCATTTGGATCTTCACCTCATGTGTACCCATACTATTATCTAAAATATCTGTAAAAATAATGTTCTTATGCCTTGCAAATTTATGTTCAAAGAATTCCGTGTCGCAAGATTCAATGATATGATTTGATTCAATATCAAAAACCTTCGAGCATCATACTTCTCAGTTAACCTAGAAAGATTATCTTGTAGTCCTCATATCCAGTACAATGTCCCAGTCCCAAAATACGTAGGACTAGGTACGTAAATATGCCAGTCGTATAATAAATATACATAAGTTATAAATACGTACAATCACGGTCAACTAATCTCATCCATAAAATAAAAGAATAAAGCTTTTATATAATCAATATGAAATATCATTGTACAAGTTGTTGGATGGAGACAAATCCACTACCAACATGAAATTAGAAAGAAGGAAATAGTAAAATGAAGAATACAAGCGATGAGTATGATCCAAGAGCATGTTCTCTTCAATAGGAAGGAGAAGACTACGATCTTGGCTAGAACACCTGCAAAAAATCAAGAAAACACACACCTGAAGAGATCACTAGGTCCTCAGAAGGACGTAACAAGATACAAAAATATGCCATATAACTAAATATAAACTGCTCAATAATAAGTCAAATCGATCATAACATGGTCCAATACTCTACCCTTGGATTAGCGTACCATCCCTCCAACCAAACAAGGACAGAAGATGACACCCTAAATCATGATGAAGTATCTTCCCAAGCCGTAATCCGATATGGTGTTCGAACCACAACAAGGCTCAGTATTTTATTATCAAAGCAGTAAACCACACCTACAACCAAACAAGGACAAGGTGTGGCACACTAGTTCATAACAAAATACTGTTTCAAGCTGCGATCAGGTATAAGTACAAAAACCAAAAGTATATATACCTAAACAGATAAGGCTGTTTAACCAGTCTATGTGAATGCAATTTAAGAACAAACCTCCAACGCATGGGCTCTCTGGCTAAAATGGTATCGGTATAAGAGCGTAACGTTCAACGAAGCGACAAAGCCCGTCAGTAATCGTAAGAGCATAATGCTAGCAGAACGTCAGTGGCCGTGAGTAGTAGTAAAGGGGTCATCAATCCGCATCTCTAGTGGAGCGTACAGTCATAAAGGTAATGTGCATGGTAGCCCATATGCTAAGGCAATGTCCTCTCCACCCCATGCCTATCTATGTTATATCTATGACACGTATAACCTCTATGAACCGCTAAGTCAAACTAATCATACAAAATACTATTAGCGGTTAATCCTATCGTACGACTTAATACGTACCAGTGGCCAGCCAGCTATGTATGTCAAAGTTCTATATACGACTCGTAACTTCGTGGCAAAACTTGTCAAGGCTAACGAATGCAACACAAACGAGGGTGGTCTCTTAAATTTAGGTTTAATGTGCATAGAAATAATTAAGTAACAGAAAATAAAACTAAGCAGTAGAATTTCATCTTAATATGACTATGTAGCATAAATTATTTTATAGAAAAAATAATAAACAAATACATGCAATATATGAGCAAAGGTAAATAGACAGTAGATGACAAGGTATCTTGCCTGGTGTGACGTCTTGTGTGGTACGATGATCATAATGACACAGATTTGACTTCGGTGTTACAACTACGCAAGATGGCCTCTGATGATGGCACAGATGGTTCCATCGAGTCCAGAACAATCCAATTAGCTAGGGTCGACATATGGTAGTCCAGTTGCGAAAGAGGATAGGAAATACGATTAGCCATTAATGATTGATGGAATTCGCGAAGAAATACTTTATATTATTTTAGAAAAATATTTGTAATACTTAAAAATATATTTTTATTAGTTAAAATAATTTTACGTAACTACTTGAAAAAAATTTATATATAACAATTTGGAAACTACATTTTATTAGTCAAATATATCTAGATAAATATTTATAAATACTAGAAAATCATTTTTGTACTTTAGAACTACCTATTTAAGGATCAAAAATATAAAAAATACAAAATCTAGAAAAATAATTTTAGGGCAAAATTCTGTCCACAATGTCACAGGAATATATAATCATATATTTTAGGGTTTAAAAACTAAAATTTAAAACATATATGTAGTCCTAGCCCTATGATATAGTTTTTTTGGGGAAAAAATACTTATATAAATTCCATAATAAATATATTATTAACCAAACAAAATATCTTAATAATATATGCTATTTGTGATAATAATACTGATATACTAATAAATTAATTCTACTATTAGGTGTGTGTGTGTGTCTATAACGATGCCATGAGTCCACTGGTGGTGTCAGAATTAAAAATCGAAGCCCCAGATCCAAAATTAGAATTTTCCAAGTTAAAAATTATGAATTCGGACGACCAACTTTGACATCGAATTCAACCAATCAAACGAGCTCACAATAAAATAAATTTTTTATCATAAGAAGAGGGTTATACCAGCTGTGCACAGGAACTGATGGCTCGCCAAACATAGCTGCAACGACAGAGAAATAAATCGACGAAGTTGGCTCCACGAAACTGCCAAAAATAAATATAATTATTCGTACAAATTGGTGGCCGATTTTGACCTATCAAATGAACGAATTAACGACTGCAAATTTAGGTGGAGGTAGAGTATATACCGAGATTATAACAGAAGAAATAGTTCAATGATCTAATGGTCGGATCGCCTAAAAAACATGTATGAAGTTGCTGTCTTGAAGCTGAATTTATGACTGCACAATTCGTGCGTCTCGGCGAGATTTCTACCTGAAGTCAGAATTGACTCCCAGTCATGTGGGGTAGCCGCTAGGCTTCCCATGGTGGTGCACGGGTGACATGATGATGAGCGGGTGGCATGATGATGAGCGGGGAGGCGGCACGGTGGTGGCCGTCGGCAAGCGCAGGTTGTCGCGCGCGGGGGAATGAGTACACCAGGCTTTGTCACACTTGGGCACACGTGGGTACTGTTGCCATGGAGTGGCACGTGTGGTGGCAGGTCGCATGACTACGACGGCTGGCCAGGGGTTCGCCGAGGCTTGCCGTCGTTGCGAGGGCCGGCACGAGCGAAAAAAACTGCTGTAGTAGCATCAACAACCGCCCACGTTGTCATAACAGTTGCGTAGGATTTGTCCCCTAGCCGGGCAGTGTGCGGCCATTATACGGGGAGGCTCGCCGCTAGGGAGTAGCCGGGAAGTCGCGGGTAGCAGCAGCAACATGAATGGTTGCTGCCAGGAGAAAAAAAGGAGAAAGAAGAAGGAAAATATGAAGAAGAAGTTTAGAGTTGGAGAGGAGGAGTAAGTGGAGAATTAGGGTTAGTGTTAGGGCGAGTGGGAAGAAAGAAGAAGAAAGAGATGGAGGAGAAGTGTTTATCCTGCTGTGATCGGCTAGGGGGTCTTTGTGTCTGTTTTAAGAAAATAGGAGAGAGAGAGAGAGAGAGAGAGAGAGAGAGAGAGAGAGAGAGGAGTTGAATGCATGTGAGGTTGTGGGTAGCTTTAGTCATATGAGTGATGTGAGTGACCTATGATGTGTGTGAGGGTAACATATATGGGGATGATAGCCACCAATAGGTTGGCCTATTTTTTGCTTACATTAAATGAAGGATGGTGGTGTATTCCTTTAGTTAAACCTTATGTAGGTATTATGGTTAATGGGGTTCTCCCTTGGATTTGGGAGTGAGTAGGCTAGATGTTTGGTATTTTGTAGAGTGAAAAATGGTGCGGAGTGTTTGGTTGTGTCTTGTGAGTGGCCACATGAAATTGGGTTGGGTGTTGGGTTAGATTGGGTTAAGTTTGGGCTTGGTGTGGTCTTGACTACAAATTTAGATCAATTATGATCATTGATGAAATAGTAACATGCGGGAGATCAATTGGATGGCACACAAGTGGCATGTGTATAGTAGGCTCAAAATAGTCAAAACCATATATTGGGTTGATTAGGTTGGACCGATGTCGAGCCCCAAAATTAAATTGGAAGTTAGGTCAAGTTTTCGGTAAATAGTCAAATAGTCTAAATTGGCCAGAAAGTTGTGCAATGTAAATAGAATATAAGGGAACAAGTTTTAGTAGTACATGATATATCAACATGAAGATAAACTTGTCTACGTCAAAACTCATGAAGGACATTTCGAGAGACTTACATCCCTGACGCTCCAAAAATTAAAGTAATGGAAGAGTATATTTAATAATCAAAACCAATTAAATAAACTATTTATTAAAAATAATTTATTTAAATTTTTTAAAAGAAACCCAAAACCCTAAAACCCACTAATGGACATGTTGTGCAACTAGTTAGTCCTAGTTATTAGAAACTGAATTTAATGCTATAAACCATAGTATAACATTTGTCACGCCCAGTTCCAAAATACACTGGAACTTATGACTTGAACATGCCAGCTAATATGATATAGGATAAGCTACCAATTTAATTGACTTACCCCTAGACGTACTACGTTGTCAGCGGTAATAAAAATAACTGATCATCTATATCTCAGTCCGCAGTAATGAAGCGAATATCAAGAATGAATATAATATATTAAAGTTGGCCACCCAGTAATATACACGTTCGAGCAAGATCAAAAAAATAATAAGCTTGCAAATAATAGGCTACATAGCAGCATGAATCAAATAAAGATGAAATATATACAGGGAAGAGTAAGTAGAAATACTAGAGAACACACACATATATATACCTGAAACCTCAGTGCATCACGCAACATCTGTCCAGCTACTCTGTACCAATTGCTCAATAAATACCTAGAGAGATCACCAGGTCCTCAGTAGGACGTAGCAAGATATACAAAAATACATGCCACAATATGAACTAAATAAAATGAACAACCCAAATCACAACTTGGTCCAATATCCAGTCATCAATTAGTAAACCATATCTCTGATCAATCATAAACAATGGATGGCATACCAGCCCGTGATAAATCATTTTCCCATGATACGGTCCGAAGTGGTTACACGAACTAACCATTCTATGTGAATTCATGTTGAAGATGACTTTGGAGCGTATGGGTAGGTGGATAAGGATTTGCATCAAAATATGGGCTGACGTTGGATCACAAGCCGATAAATGTACACATGCTTGTATATCTTCCAACCGTACCTAGCGCACAGCTAGTGGCTGTTGCAAGATATACACTATAGTAAGTACATACCCCTACCCGGGCAACCGTCAGGCTGAAAAATATAACTGGTTGTCTTATGCGCCTATTGCTAGTCTTTTCTGCCCATGAACTGTGCAAGTTGTGTCCATGAATCAGACAATCCGTATCTCAATACGAGTCTCTAGCCTATACACCGTCTAACTCTATATGTACCGACATACGAGCCGCTCACACCGATGATCAGTCAAATACGTAAGCTCGTGCCAACACAATGAATCCTCACTCGTAGTGCCGTATAATGTCTCCTGATAAGTCATAGAAGTTATTCGGGATAACTTTACCATTCTGGGTATGTCTGCAAACTCTAAGTCACACGCGCACGAACCCATAACATCGATACCATCATCGATAAAATCCAAGTCATCCTTGGATACACACTACCAGTATCACCAGTAAGAACCCAAGAATGAATATGAGCAGTCTAAACAGTACAAGCATGACAATGTATCTTGTCTAGGGTGAAGTGGTGATCTGACGATGTCATGCAAGCGAATATTCAAGTCCAAGAGAGGCAACAACATAGGAGTCTCCATGAACGTCTTTGGATGCTGAAACAAATATCATGAATGTTCTCGAAATAAGAAAAATAGCTAAGATATACTACTCATAAGTCCAATTCTGGACAAAGGAGCAAAATAGTAGCTTCTGGTCAAAATGGGGTCTGCCGCTGGACCCACTTGCTCCGAAATACGTGTCAGCATCAAAGTCGTTAATCTAGAAAACTATATATGATTTTGGATTCCGATGAGCCAATCTCAAAATGACCTGTTAACTTAGAATGAGGGAACCAATTTGCATCGAAATGCGTACCAGGGCCAAAGTCTATTAAATCTAGAAAACTATATGTCAACGAGTTCAGAATGACGATACGAACCCAATGGTAAATCCAAAATTGGATTCCTATGAACCGATCTCAAAATTACCCGGACTGTGGGACCTGATTTGCACCAAAATGCGTGTCGGGGTCCATGTCCTCCAAATCTAACAAACTATATATGATTTTGGGGCATAGCGATGCCATGAATCCACTGGTGGTATCAGAATTGGAATACAAAGTCTCGGGTCCAAAATTTGAATTTTACAAGTTAGAAATTCCGAATTCGGACGTCCAACTTTGGCATCAAATTAAACTAATCAAACGAGCTCACAATAAAATAAAAATTTTATCATAAGAAAAGGTTTACACCAACTGTGCATAGGAGCTGGTGGTTTTCCAAATGGGGTTGCAATGATGGAGAAACAAATACACGAATTTGGCTCCACCAAATTGTCAAAAATAAATACAATTATTCGCATAACTTGGTGGCCGATTTTGACCTATCAAATGAATGAATTAACGGCTAAAAATTTAGGTGGAGGTAGAACTATATACCGATATTGCAATAAAAGATATAGTTTGATGATTCAACGGTCGGATTGCCCAAAAAATTTTAGGTAGTGGCCGTTTGCGAGCGCAAGCAGTTGCATGTGGGGGAAAGAGTACACCAGGCACTATCGTGACTGGGCACGCGTAGGTGCTACTTCCAAGAAGTGGCATGCGGGGTGGCGTGTCGTGAGACCGCGACAACTGGATAGGGGTTCGACGGGGCTCGTCGTCGGTATGGTGGTCGGCACGAGGGACTAAAATTGCTGTAGCAGCAGCAACAACGGCCCTCATTATCGTAATAGTAGCATGGGGCTCTGTCCCCTGGACGAGCGATATACGACCGTCGTATGGGGAGGCTCACCTTTAGGGGGTAAGCAATGAGCTGCGGGCGGCAACAACAACAGTAATTGTTGCTTCAAGGAGGAAGACAATGTAGAAAGAAGAAAGAAAAGGTAAATAAAAAGTTTGAAGTTAGGGAGGAGGAGGAAGTATAGAATTAGGGTTAGTGTTAGAATGAGTAGGAAGGAGAAGGAAGAAGAAGATGGAGAAGAAGAAATGTTTGTCCTGCTGTGATCGGCCATAGGGGGTCTTTGTGTGTGTTTTAAAGAAATAGAAAAGAGGAGAGAGAGAGGAGTTGAGTGCTTGTGAGGTTGTTTATAGGTTTAGTCACATGAGTGATGTGTGAGTGACCTATGATGTGTGTGAGGATGATATGTGAGGGGATGATAGCCCCCAATGGGTTGGTCCATTTTTGGCTAACATTTAATGAAGGGATGGTGGTGTATTCTTTTGGTTAAACCTTATGTAGGTATTATGGTTAATGGGGTTGTCCCTTGGATTTGGGAGTGAGTAGGCTAGATGTTTGGTATTATGTAGAGTGAGAAATGGTGCAGAGTGTTTGGGTGTGTCTTATGAGTGGCCACATGAAATTGGGTTGGGTGTTGGGTTAGATTGGGTTAAGTTTGGGCTTGGTGTGGTCTTGGCTACAAATTTAGATCAATTATGATCATTGATGAAATAGTAACATACGGGAGATCAATTGGATGGCACACAAGTGGCATATGTGTAGTAGGCTCAAAATAGGTCATAACCATATATTGGGTTGATTAGGTTGGACGATGTCGAGCTCCAAAATTAACTTAGAAGTTAGGTTAAGTTTTTGGTAAATGGTCAAATGGCCTAAATTGACCAGAAAGTTGCACGATGTAAATAGAATATAAGGGAACAATTTTCAGTAGGACATGATATATCAACATGAAGATAAAATTATCTAGGTCAAAACACATGAAGGACATTTCGAGAGACTTACATCCCTGACGCTCCAAAAATCAAAGTAACGAAAGAGTATATTTAATGATCAAAACTAATTAAATAAACTTATTTATTAAAAATAATTCATTTAATTTTTTTAAAAGAAACCCTGAACCGTAAAACCCACTAATGGACATGTTGTGCAACTAGTTAGTCCTAGTTATTAGAAAATGAATTTAATGCCATAAACCATAGTTTAACATTTGTCACGCCCAGTTCCAAAATACACTGGAACTTATGACTTGAACATGCCAGCTAATATGATATAGGATAAGTTGCCAATTTAATGGACTTACCCCTAGATGTACTACGCTATCAGCGGTACTAAAAATAACTGATCATCTATATCTCAGTCCGCAGTAATAAAGCGAATATCAAGAATGAACATAATATATCAAAGTTGGCCACCCAGTAATATACACGTTCGAGCAAGCTCATGAAAAAAATAAGCATGCAAATAATAGTCTACATAGAAGCATGAATCAAATAAAGATGAAATATATACAGAGAAGAGTAAGTAGAAATACTAGATGTGGGTACACGAACTAACCATGGATGGCATACCAGCATATGATAAGTCACTGTCCCATGATACGGTCCGATGTGGGTACACGAACTAACCATTCTATGTGAATTCATGTTGAAGACGACTTTGGAGCGTATAGTTAGGTGGATATGGATTTGCATCAAAACATGGGCTAACGTTGGATCACGAGCCGATAAATGTACACATACTAGCGTACCTCCCTACCGTACCTAGCGCACAGCTAGTGGCTGCTGCAGGATATACACTATAGTAAGTACATACCCCTACCCGGGCAACCCTCAGGCTGAAAAATATAACTGGTTGTCCTATGCGCCTATTGATAGTCTTTCCCGCCCATGAACTGTGCAAGTTGTATCCATGAATCGGATAATCCGTATCTCGATGCGAGTCTCTAACCTAGACACCGTCTAACTCTATATGTACCAACATACGAGCCGCTCGCATCGATGATCAGTCGAATAAGTAAGCTCGTGCCAACACAATGAATCCTCACTCGCAGTGCCGTGTAATGTCTCATGATAAGTCATAGAAGTTATTCGGGATAACTTTACCATTCTGGGTACGTCTACAAACTCTAAGTCACACGCGCACATACCCATAACATCGATACCATCATCGATAAAATCTAAGTCATCCTTGGATACACACTACCAGTATCACCAGAAAGATTCCAAGAATGAATAAGAGCAGTCTAAACAGTATAAGCATGACAAGGTATCTTGTCAGGGTGAAGCGGTGATCTGACGATGTCATGCAAGCGAATATTCTAGTCCAAAAGAGGTAGCAACATAGGAGTCTCCATGAACATCTTTGGATGCTGAAACAAATATCATCAACGTTCTCGAAATAAAAAAAATTGCTAAGATATACTACCCATAAGTCCAATTAAGGACAAAGGAGCAAAATAGTAGTTTCTGGTCAAAATGGGGTCTGCCGCTGGACCCACTTGCTCCGAAATTCGTGTCAGGATCAAAGTCGTTAATCTAGAAAACTATATATGATTTTGGATTCCGATGAGCCAGTCTCAATATGACCCGTTAACTCAGATTATGGAACCAATTTGCATCAAAATGCGTGCTAGGGCCAAAGTCCATTAAATCTAGAAAACTATATGTCAACGAGTTCAGAATGACGATACAAACCCAACGGTAAATCCAAAATTGGATTCCTATGAACCGATCTCAAAATAACCTGGACCGTGGGACCCGATTTGTACCAAAATGTGTGTCGGAGCCCATGTCCTCCAAATCTAAAAAATTATATATAATTTTGGGGCATAGCGATACCACGAATCTACTGGTGGAATCAGAATTAGAATCCAAAGACTCGGGTCCAAAATTTAAATTTTACAAGTTAGAAATTATAAATTCGGACGACCAACTTTGGCATCAAATTCAACTAATCAAACGAGCTCACAATAAAATAAAAATTTTATCATAAGAAAAGGTTTATACCAGCTATGCGTAGGAGCTGGTGGTTTAACAAATGGGGTTGCAATGACGGAGAAACAAATACACGAATTTGGCTCCACGAAATTGTCAAAAATAAATACAATTATTCGCGTAACTTGGTGGCCGATTTTGATCTATCAAATGAACGAATTAACAGCTAAAAATTTAGGCGGAGGTAGAACTATATATCAATATTGCAACGAAAGATATAGTTTGATGATTCAATGGTCGGATTGCCCAAAAAAATTTAGGTAGTGGCCGTTTGCGAGCGCAAGCGGTTGCACGTAGGGGAAATCATACACCAGGTACTGTCGTGACTGGGCATGCGTGGGTGCTACTGCCTGGGAGTGGCATGTTGGGTGGCGTGTTGTGAGACTGCGACAACTTGATAGAGGTTCGACGGGGCTCACCGTCGGTATGGCGGCCGGCACAAGCGACTAAAATTGCTACAGCAGCAGCAACAATGACCCTCATTATCGTAATAGTAGCGTGGGGCTCTGACCACTGGACGAGCGACGTACGACCGTCGTATGGGGAGGCTCACCTTCGAGGGGTAGCCAGTAAGCCGTGTGCAGTAACAACAACACTAATTGTTGCTGCAAGGAGAAAGATGATGTAGAAAGAAGAAAGAAAAGGTAAAGAAAAAGTTTAAAGTTAGGGAGGTGGAGGAAGTAGAGAATTAGGGTTAGTGTTAGAAAGTATGGAAAGGAGAAGGAAGAAGAAGATGGAGAAGAAGAATTGTTTGTCCTGCTGTGATCGGCCATAGGGGGTTTCATGTGTGTTTTAAAGAAATATGAAAGAGGAGAGAGAGAGAGGAATTGAGTGCATGTGAGGTTGTTTATAGGTTTAGTCACATGAGTGATGTGTGAGTGACCTATGATGTGTGTGAGGATGACATGTGGAGGGATGATAGCCACCAATGGGTTGGTCTATTTTTGGCTAACATTAAATAGAGGGATGGTGGTGTATTCTTTTGGTTAAACCTTATGTAGGTATTATGGTTAATGGGGTTGACCATTGGATTTGGGAGTGAGTAGGCTAGATGTTTGGTATTTTGTAGAGCGAGAAATGGTGCAGAGTATTTGGGTGTGTCTTGTGAGTGGCCACATGAAATTGGGTTGGGTGTTGGGTTAGATTGGGTTAAGTTTGGGCTTGGTGTGGTCTTGACTACAAATTTAGATCAATTATGATCATTAATGAAATAGTAACATGCGGGAGAACAATTGGATGGCACACAAGTGGCATGTGTGTAGTAGGCTCAAAATAGGTCAAAATCATATATTGGGTTGATTAGGTTGGACCGATGTTGAGCCCCAACATTAAATTGGAAGTTGGGTCAAGTTTTCAGTAAATGGTCAAATGGCCTAAATTTACCAGAAAGTTGTGCGATGTAAATAGAATATAAGGGAACAGTTTCAGTAGGACATGATATATCAACATGAAGATAAACTTGTCGAGGTCAAGACACATGAAGGACATTTCGAGAAACTTACATCCCTGACGCTCCAAAAATCAAAGTAATGGAACGGTATATTTAATGATCAAAACTAATTAAATCATATTTATTAAAAATAATTCATTTAATTTTTTTAAAAGAAACCCTGAACCCTAAAACCCACTAATAGACATGTTGTGCAACTAGTTAGTCCTAGTTATTAGAAATTGAATTTAATGCCATAAACAATAGTTTAACATTTGTCACGCCCAGTTCCAAAATACACTGGAACTTATGACTTGAACATGCCAGCTAATATGATATAGAATAAGTTACCAATTTAATGGACTTACCCCTAGACGTACTACGCTATCAACGGTACTAAAAATAACTGATCATCTGTATCTCAGTCCGCAGTAATAAAGCGAATATCAAGAATGAACATAATATATTAAAGTTGGCCACCCAGTAATATACACGTTCGAGCAAGCTCATGAAAATAATAAGCTTGCAAATAATAGGCTACATAGCAGCATGAATCAAATAAAGATGAAATATATACAGGGAAGAGTAAGTAGAAATACTAGAGAACACACACATATATATACCAGAAACCTCAGTGCATCACGCAGCATCTGTCCAGCTACTCTGTACTAATTACTCAAGAAATACCTAGATAGGTCACCAGGTCCTCAGCAGGACGTAACAAGATATACAAAAATATATGCCACAATATGAACTAAATAAAATAAATAACCCAAATCACAACTTGGTCCAATATCCAGTCATCAATTAGTAAACCATATGTCTGATCAATCATAAACAATAGATGGCATACCAGCCCATGATAAGTCACTATCCAATGATACGGTCCGATGTGGGTACACGAACTAACCATTCTATGTAAATTCATGTTGAAGACGACTTTGGAGCGTATGGGTAGGTGGATAAGGATTTGCATCGAAACATGGGCTGACGTTGGATCACGAGCCGATAAATGTGCACATGCTAGCGTACCTCCCTACAGTACCTAGCGCACAGCTAGTGGCTGCTGCAGGATATATACTATAGTAAGTACATACCCCTACCCGGGCAACCGTCATGCTGAAAAATATAACTGGTTGTCCTATGCGCCTATTGATAGTCTTTCCCGCCCATGAACTGTGCAAGTCGTATCCATGAATCAGACAATCCGTATCTTAATGCGAGTCTCTAACCTAGACACCGTCTAACTCTATATGTACCGACACACGAGCCGCTCGCATCGATGATCAGTCGAATACGTTAGCTCGTGCCAACACAATGAATCCTCAATTGCATTGCCTTGTAATGTCTAATGATAAGTCATAGAAGTTATTCGGGATAACTTTACCATTCTGGGTACCTCTACAAACTCTAAGTCACACGCGCACATACCCATAACATCGATAGCATCATCAATAAAATCTAAGTCATCCTTGGATACACACTACCAGTATCACCAGTAAGAACCCAAGAATGAATATGAACAGTCTAACTAGTACAAGTCTGAAAAGGTATCTTGTCTAGGGTGAAGCGGTGATCTGACGATGTCATGCAAGTGAATATTTAAGTCCAAGAGAGGCAACAACATAGGAGTCTCCATGAACGTCTTTGGATGCTGAAACAAATATCATCAATGTTCTCGAAATAAGAAAAATATCTAAGATATACTACCCATAAGTCTAATTCTGGAAAAAGGAGCAAAATAGTAGTTTTTGGTCAAAATGGGGTCTGCCGCTGTACCCACTTGCTCCGAAATTCGTATCAGGATCAAAGTCGTTAATCTAGAAAACTATATATGATTTTGGATTCCGATGAGCTAATCTCAAAATGACCTATTAACTCAGATTATGGGAACCAATTTGCATCAAAATGCGTGCCAGGGCCAAAGTTCATTAAATCTAGAAAACTATATGTCAACGAGTTCAGAATGACGATACGAACCCAACGGTAAATCTAAAATTGGATTCCTATGAACCGATCTCAAAATAACCCGGACTGTGGGACCCGATTTGTAACAAAATGCGTGTCGGGGCCCATGTCCTACAAATCTAACAAACTATATATGATTTTGGGGAATAGCGATGCCACGAATCAACTTGTGGTGTCAGAATTGGAATCCAAAGTCTTGGGTCCAAAATTTGAATTTTACAAGTTGAAAATTACGAATTCGGACGACCAACTTTGACATCAAATTCAACAAATCAAACGAGCTCACAATAAAATAAAAATTTTATCATAAGAAAAGGTTTACACCAGCTGTGCATTGGAGCTGGTGGTTTTCCAAATGGGGTTACAATGATGGAGAAACAAATACATGAATTTGGCTCCACAAAATTGTCAAAAATAAATACAATTATTCGCGTAACTTGGTGGCCGATTTTGAACTATCAAATGAATGAATTAACGGCTAAAAATTTAGGTGGAGGTAGAACTATATATCGATATTGCAACGAAAGATATAGTTTGATGATTCAACGATCGGATTGCCCAAAAAATTTAGGTAGTAGCCGTTTGCGAGCGCAAGCGGTTGCGCGTGGGGGAAAGCGTACACCAGGCACTGTTGTGACTGGGCACGCGTAGGTGCTGCTTCCAGGGAGTGGCATGTGGGGTGGCACGTCGTGAGACTGCGACAACTCGATAAGGGTTCGACGGGGCTCGCCGTCGGTATGGTGGCCGACACGAGCGACTAAAATTGCTGCAGCAGCAGCAACAACGGCCCTCATTATTGTTATAGTAGCGTGGGGCTCTGTCCCCTGGACGAGCGACGTACGACCATCGTATGGGAAGGCTCACCTTTAGGGGGTAGCCAATAAATTGCGGGCAGCAACAACAATACTAATTGTTGCTGCAAGGAGGAAGATGATGTAGAAAGAAGAAAAAAAAGGTAAAGAAAAAGTTTAAAGTTAGGGAGGAGGAGGAAGTATATAATTAGGGTTAGTGTTAGAAAGAGTGGGAAGGAGAAGGAAGAAGAAGATGGAGAAGAAGAAACGTTTGTCCTGCTGTGATCGGCCATAGGGGGTCTTTGTGTGTGTTTTAAAGAAATAGGAAAGAGAAGAGAGAGAGAGAGGAGTTGAGTGCATGTGAGGTTGTTTATAGGTTTAGTCACATGAGTGAAGTGTGAGTGACCTATGATGAGTGTGAGGATAACATGTGAGGGAATGATAGCGCCCAATGGGTTGGTCCATTTTTGGCTAACATTTAATAAAGGGATGGTGGTGTATTCTTTTGGTTAAACCTTATGTAGGTATTATGGTTAATGGGGTTGTCCATTGGATTTTGGAGTGAGTATGCAAGATGTTTGGTATTATGTAGAGCGAGAAATGGTGCAGAGTGTTTGGGTGTGTCTTGTGAGTGGCCACATGAAATTGAGTTGGGTGTTGGGTTAGAATGGGTTAAGTTTGGGCTTGGTGTGGTTTTGGCTACAAATTTAGATCAATTATGATCATTGATGAAATAGTAACATACGGGAGATCAATTGGATGGCACATAAGTGGCATGTGTGTAGTAGGCTCAAAATAGGTCAAAACCATATGTTGGGTTGATTAGGTTGGACCGATGTCGAGCCCCAAAATTATCTTAGAAGGGTCAAGTTTTCGGTAAATGGTCAAATGGCCTAAATTGACCAGAAAGTTGTACGATGTAAATAGAATATAAGGAAACAAGTTTCAGCAGGACATGATATATCAACATGAAGATAAACTTGTCGAGGTCAAAACACATGAAGGACATTTAGAGACTTACATCCCCGACGCTCCAAAAATTATATTAACGGAACGGTATATTTAACGATCAAAACTAATTAAATAAACTATTTATTAAAAATAATTCATTTAATTTTTTTAAAAGAAACCCTGAACCCTAAAACCCACTAAAGGACATGTTGTGCAACTAGTTAGTCCTAGTTATTAGAAACTGAATTTAATGCCATAAACCATAGTTTAACATTTGTCACGCCCAGTTCCAAAATATACTGGAACTTATGACTTGAACATGCCAGCTAATATGATATTGGATAAGTTACCAATTTAATGGACTTACCCCCTAGTCGTACTACGTTATCAGCGATACAAAAAATAACTGATCATTTATATCTCAGTCCGTAGTAATAAAGTGAATATCAAGAATGAACATAATATATCAAAGTTGGCCACCCAGTAATATACACTTTCGAGCAAGCTCATAAAAAAAATAAGCTTGCAAATAATTGGCTACATAGAAGCATGAATCAAATAAAGATGAAATATATACATGGAAGAGTAAGTGGAAATACTAGAGAACACACACATATATATAACTGAAACCTCAGTACATCACGTATCATCTTTCCAGCTACTCTGTACTAATTGCTCAACAAATACCTAGAGAGATCACCAGGTCCTCAGCAGAAAATAGCAAGATATACAGAAATACATGCCACAATTTGAACTAAATAAAATGAACGACCCAAATTACAACTTGGTCCAATATCCAGTCATGAATCAGTAAACCATATCTCTGATCAATCATAAACAATGGATGGCATACCAGCCCATGATAAGTCACTGTCCCATGATACGGTCCGATGTGGGTACACGAACTAACCATTCTATGTGAATTCATGTTGAAGATGACTTTGGAGCGTATGGGTAGGTGGATAAGGATTTGCATCGAAACATGGGCTGACGTTGGATCACGAGCCGATAAATGTACACATGCTAGCGTACCTCCCTATCGTACCTAGCGCACAGCTAGTGGCTGCTGCAGGATATACACTATAGTAAGTACATACCCCTACCCGGGCAACCCTCAGGCTAAAAAATATAACTGGTTGTCCTATGCGCCTATTGATAGTCTTTCCCGCCCATGAACTGTACAAGTTGTATCCATGAATCAGACAATCCGTATCTCAATGCGAGTCTCTAACCTAGACACCGTCTAACTCTATATGTACCGACATACGAGCCGCTCGCATCGATGATCAGTCGAATACGTAAGCTCGTGCCAACACAATGAATCCTCACTGGCAGTGCCGTGTAATGTCTCATGATAAGTCATAGAAGTTATTCGGAATAACTTTACCTTTCTGGGTACATCTACAAACTCTAAGTCACACGCGCACATAACCATAACATCGATACCATCATCGATAAAATCTATGTCATCCTTGGATACACGCTACCGGTGTCACCAGTAATATCCCAAGAATGAATATGAGCAGTCTAAACAGTATAAGCATGACAAGGTATCTTGTCTAGGGTGAAACGGTGATCTGACGATGTCATGCAAGCGAATATTCTAGTCCAAAGAGGCAGCAACATAGGAGTCTCCATGAACGTCTTTGGATGCTGAAACAAATATCATCAACGCTCTCGAAATAAGAAAAATTACTAAGATATACTACCCATTAGTCCAATTCTGGACAAAGGAGCAAAATAGTAGTTTCTGGTCAAAATGGGGTCTGTCGCTGGACCCACTTGCTCCAAAATTCGTGTCAGGATCAAAGTCGTTAATATAGAAAACTATATATGATTTTGGATTCCGATGAGCCAGTCTCAAAATGACCCGTTAACTTAGATTGTGGAACCAATTTGCATCAAAATACGGGCTAGGGCCATAGTCCATTAAATCTAGAAAACTATATGTCAACGAGTTCAGAATGACGATACGAACCCAACGGTAAATCCAAAATTGGATTCCTATGAACCGATCTCAAAATGACCCGGATTGTGGGACCCAATTTGTACCAAAATGTATGTCGGGGCCCATGTCCTCCAAATCTAACAAACTATATATAATTATGGGGCATAGCGATGCCACGAATCTACTGGTGGTATCAGAATTGCAATTCAAAGTCTTGGGTCCAAAATTTGAATTTTACAAGTTGGAAATTATGAATTCGGACGACCAACTTTGGCATCAAATTCAACTAATCAAACGAGCTCACAATAAAATAAAAATTTTATCATAAAAAAAGGTTTATACCAGCTGTATGTAGGAGCTGGTGGTTTAACAAATGGGATTGCAATGACGGAGAAACAAACAAATACACGAATTTGGCTCCATAAAATTGTCAAAAATAAATACAATTATTCGCGTAACTTGGTGGCCAATTTTGACCTATCAAATGAACGAATTAACAGCTAAAAATTTAGTGGAGGTAGAACTATATACCGATATTGCAACAAAAGATATAGTTTTATGATTCAACGGTCAAATTGCCCAAAAAAATTTAGGTAGTGGCCGTTTGCGATCGCAAGTGGTTGCACATGGGGAAAAGAGTACACCAGGCACTGTCGTGACTGGGCATGCGTGGGTGCTGCTGCCTGGGAGTGGCATGTGGGGGTGGCGTGTCATGAGACTGCGACAACTGGATGGAGGTTCGACGGGGCTCACCGTCGATATGGTGGCCGGCACGAGCGACTAAAATTGCTACAACAGCAGAAACAACGACCCTCATTATCGTAATTGTAGCGTGGGGCTCTGACCCCTGGACGAGCGACTTACGATCGTCGTATGGGGAGGCTCACCTTCAGAGAGTAGCCAGTAAGCCGCGAGCAGCAACAACAACACTAATTGTTGCTGAAAGGAGGAAGATGATGTAGAAAGAAGAAAGAAAAGGTAAAAAAAAAGTTTAAAGTTAAGGAGGAGGAGGAAGTAGAGAATTAGGGTTTGTGTTAGAAAGTGTGGGAAGAAGAAGAAAGAAGAAGATGGAGAAGAAGAATTGTTTGTCCTGCTGTGATCGACCATTGGGGGTTTTGTTTGAGTTTTAAAGAAATAGAAAAGAGGAGAGAGAGAGAGAGAGAGAGGAGTTGAGTGCATGTGAGGTTGTTTATAGGTTTAGTCACATGAGTGATGTGTGAGTGACCTATGATGTGTGTGAGGATGACATTTGAGGGGATGATAGCCACCAATGGGTTGGTCCATTTTTGGCTAACATTAAATAAAGGGATGGTGGTGTATTCTTTTGGTTAAACCTTATGTAGGTATTATGGTTAATGGGGTTGTCCATTGGATTTGGGAGTGAGTAGGCTAGATGTTTGGTATTTTGTAGAGTAAGAAATGGTGCAACGTGTTTGGGTGTATCTTGTGAGTGGCCACATAAAATTGGGTTGGGTGTTGGGTTAGATTGGGTTAAGTTTAGGCTTGGTGTGGTCTTGACTACAAATTTAGATTAATTATGATCATTGATGAAATAGTAACATACGGAAGAACAATTGGATGGCACGCAAGTGGCATGTGTGTAGTAGGCTCAAAATAGGTCAAAACTATATATTGGATTGATAAGGTTGGACCGATGTTGAGCCCCAAAATTAAATTAGAAGTTGGGTCAAGTTTTCAGTAAATGGTCAAATGGCCTAAATTGACCAGAAAGTTGTGCGATGTAAATAGAATATAAGAACAAGTTTCAATAGGACATGATATATCAACATGAAGATAAACTTGTCGAGGTCAAAACACATGAAGGACATTTCGAGAGACTTACATTCCTGACGCTCCAAAAATCAAAGTAACGGAATAGTATATTTAATGATCAAAACAAATTAAATAAACTATTTATGAAAAATAATTCATTTAATTTTTTAAAAGAAACCCAAAACCCTAAAAACCCTCTAATGCACATGTTGTGCAACTAGTTAGTCCTAGTTATTAGAAACTGAATTTAATGCCATAAACCATAGTTTAACATTTGTCTCGCCTAGTTCCAAAATACACTAGAACTTATGACTTGAACATGCCAGCTAATATGATATAGAATAAGTTACCAATTTAATGGACTTACCCCTAGACGTACTACGCTATCAGCGGTACTAAAAATAACTGATCATCTGTATCTCAGTCCGCAGTAATAAAGCGAATATCAAGAATGAACTTAATATATTAAAGTTGGCCACCCAGTAATATACACGTTCGAGCAAGCTCATGAAAATAATAAGCTTGCAAACACTACTAAAATAACCAAGATTAGCGACGTCAGGAGACGTCGCTAAATACAGGAAATACGTCGCTAACAATGATTTGCGACGTAATTAGCGACGAAAAACCTACGTCGCTTATAGGCAAGTCGCAGATGGCAATTTAGTCGCAAAACATCGCTATTTGCGACGCGTAGTTAATTGTCGCTAGACGTCGCTAAATGAGCGACAGATAGCGACGTATAAGTACGTCGCCAACATTGCAACGTAAAGCGATAAGTTATGACGCTTCAAAAGTTTATAAATGATGATGAGGCATGGCATCCACGTGGCCACATGGGCAACGTAGCGACGTATATTAGCTACGTCAGGGGACGTAACGTCGCTAGTTAGCGACGTATAACGACGTCTGTGTGACGTCGCAGTACGTCGTAGAACGTCGCTATACGTCGCTAATATAAAAAAAATTTTAAAAAAATATAATTGATATTTTTTTAATGCTGTGTGTCTGTGTTTACAGTGTGTGTGAAGTGCAGTGTTCGAACCATCGACAGTTTTGCTTACTGTTGTATGTTTTATCTTTGATAGAAAGAGCAACAGTTCAGGGTGCACTTCTCAGAACTTCCTCTTCACGTCCTTCACCTTCTCGGAAATCTTTACGACGTCCGAGAAAGTGAAGGACGTGAAAATGAAGCTCTCAGAAGTGCACCCTGAACTGTTGCTATTTCTATCCAAGATAAAACATACAACAGTAATCGAAACTGTCGATGGTTCCGAACACTGTATTTCACATTCACTGTAAACACAGACACACATCATAACAAAAATACACAATATATTTTTTTAAAATTTCGGCAGCATCTCCTTTGTATATCAGATCATCGCTTATAACCTAGCGTAGGTATATTTGTCATCCCGTCGCAGATATCACAGTAAATATCACAATAAAAATAGGAGGCAGTGCAAAGTAAATATCAAAGACACATATCCTCACAAACATCCAATAGAGTCAAATAAAAATGAAAGATGATAAAAAGTCTCCCACCAAGTGTATAAACAACAGTGTATGAATAAACAATTTGCCCATAGGGCCAATACATACAAGTCATAAAAAAACCAATAAAATTACTGCGGGCCCCTGTCGCGCAACTGGGATAGAGTGTAGTCATACTGCTCCTGGATGAGCTGTACCGTAGGGGCAGTAGAAGGCAGTACAATGTCTGGAGTCGGCGCCGGAGGTAGTACAGTATCTGGAGTCGACGCCGTCGATGGACCCGGAGGACGTACCTGCTCCAACTCTCGCAGTCGCTCACCATGCACAGCAAGGGCACTCACCACCTTCTCAGTATACTGAGCGACTGAGAGAGAAAGGCTCCTCTGCGATCCGTCCAGCTCGACCTGTCTACGCTCCGTGCGCTGCGTAGACTCGGTAAGCGTCTGCAAGTTGGCAGCTGCAGCTTGATGCAGACTCATCAGCTCCTGTATACACTCGATCAAAGTGCTTCCATGCTTCTCCATCGGATGGGTGATCCAACACTCCTTCAATCTGTTCTCGCATGTGCCAACTCATATTTTCGGCCGTCTCTTTCACCATAAATAATCTTTGCAACCGCGGCGTTAAAGGCAAGTAGTGCATTGAATCGGTCGGTCTTCTTGCACCGGTAGACCTTCCTGTACTAGTTGTCTTATAGCGATCAGCACCACAAAATCTGCACACATCTGCGTCCTTGTCGTCTTTGTAGTACAGCATGCACCCATTGCGATAGGAATCGATTTTCTTGTATCCCATCCAGAGCGATCTCACCATCCTCTTAGACCGGTAGAAGTCTTTAGGCAACTTAGCACCCGCCGGCAAGATCTCTATAATCAACTCCAACACTCGGTTGTAGCATTCTTGCGACATGTTAAAATCTGACTTAATACTCAACAGTCTTGTAACCACCTCCAACGGTGAATGATCCTCACAACCAGGATACAATGGAGTCCTTGCATTCTCCAGCAACTCCATGAACTGTGCAGCATCGGCGTTCGGTGCCTCCTCAGGTGCATCATGAACGTAACTAGGCCCCGCAGCGTCGAAAACCATGTTCACGCACCCGTCGTCGTATGCATGATTATCTGAAACAAAATTAGGTCCCGCATGCATATACGGCTCAACGTAAGGCTCCGGCTCTGATGCTAAAGACACAAGTTCTCCGTGTGCGGTCCATTGATAGTAATTAGGCGTGAAACCCCTCGAGTACAAATGATATGTCACTTCCACTTCTGGATAATATTTCACGTTATGACATTTCACACACGGATACTTAATTTTAGTGCCGTCCATGTACTGAGAGAACGCCTTAGCAAACTGTAGGAACTGCTCTACTCCCGCTATGTATTCATTCCGCACACCACATATATCATCAGGACGACGATTGTACATCCATGAACGATTCCGCAAGTAGTAATTCATATCCATTTGAAAATAATTCTGCAAAGATGGACACACATTATCCAACAGGCACAAATTCGTATATAATGTCTTATTATGGGACACACATTAGTAGCGGACAGTTACTAATAACAATGATATTGACCGATACCGATACGGTTTGGCATGTTCCGATCCGATACAGACCGATACTAAATATTGACCGATACCGACATTGGCATGTTCCGATACTATACAGACCAATACCGATACCAAATATTAACCGATACCGACATTGGCATGTTCCGATACCGATACTATACAGACCGATACCGACATTGGCATGTTCCGATACTATACCGACATTGGACAGTTACTAATAACAATGATATTATCCAACAGGCCGATACCGATACGGTTTGGCATATTCCGATCCGATACAGACCGATACCAAATATTGACCGATACCGACATTGGGGGTCTTTGTTCCGGTCAATTCGGCAAAAACCAATCGGTAAGTGTGAATACTATTTCATATAATTTCAAAACTACTAAGAAATAACGCTGAAATACTTAAATTATGCCTAAATGTATAAAAAATATGTTTTTAAATGTAAATAATTTATTAATAATTATTTGTTTTCCGATACCAAAGTTCGATACTCCGATACGATACTGCCGATACTACCGGTATCGCCGATACCAATACTCATAGGAATAGTCCGATACCGATTCCGATACCGATATTGTGAACCTTGGGTATATATCGTCAACATTTCAGATTCTTAAAATAAATTTCAAATGGATTTCAAATGAATTTCAAATGAATTTCAAATGGTATATATCCCTACATTTTGCGAATCCCTTGAACAAAAAATAAATCCTATAATGTGAAGTAGGCATACACGAAGAAAATTTCTTTTCGAGCCAACAAGATTTGTAACGATCCTAACATTTGGAAAGAATTAACATCACCATTATATATCATAATAAATCACAAACATAAGCAAGGAAAGGAAGTAGTTAACATGGCATTGTCTTCCAAAGTTCAAAATGTCATGAGCCCGGTTCATGTCCCGCTTTTACTGCTACTACTACACCTACTTCGGTCCATTTGAGTCACATCTATTCTCTCCTTTCTTTCTTTTTTCTTTTTTCTTAGTACCACTTGCATTATGTGACAGAGAAATCTATCGACCAATATTAATGGCAGTAGACAAGCATTCAATGGAGACCAAGAGGAAGAGCGAGAGAAGCAACAAAATCATACTCAATAAAGAAAAGTGGCAGACTGTACCCACCCCAACCCTCCCCTGCCTTCCCTCCCCCCCTCCCCCCCCTCCCCCCTCCCCTGTCCCCCCTCCCCATACCCCCTGCACCCACCCCAACCAAAATATACACTTCACCCCTGCCCCCTCCCCCTACCCCTGCACCCACCCCAACCCTCCCCTGCCCCCCTCCCCCCTCCTCCCCTCCCCCCTTCCCTGCCCTCCCTCCCCATACCCCTGCACCCACCCCAACCCTTCCCTGTCTTCCCTCCCCTGCCCCCCTCCCCCTGCACCCACCCCAACTATGCCCCCCTCCCCCTACCCCTGCACCCCCCGGGTACCCCCCACCCCTCCCTCCACCCCTCGACAGTAAGACCCCCCCACCCCCTGCACCCAACCCCACCCCTCTCTCCCCCCTCGACAGAAAGACCACCCCAGCAGCTAGGGTTAGAGTTCTCGTGTCTGTGTCTGTGTCTAGATAGCTAGGGCTAGGGTTAGGGTTTACCTGAGTAGGGTGGCTTCGTCGGAGAATGGAGGCGGCGAGGAGGGTGGCTTCATCGGAGGAGGAAGCGGCGAGGAAGGCTCCTTCGTCGGAGGAGGGAGGCTGGTCGCCAGAGGGAGGGGTCAACGGGCGAGCGGGGTCTCCGGGGGGAGAAGGGGGAGGGTCTCGCCGGAGGGAGTGGTCGCCGGAGGGGGAGGGTTCGCCAGGGGGAGAGGGGAGAGCGGAAATAAATTTTTGGGTGAAAATTTTAGGATTTCGATCGGGCCAGGAACCCTATATGAAATAAAACAGCGACGCCTACATGATACGTCACTAAACGTCGCAAGCCAGCGACGTAAATTATACTACGTCGCTGAACGTCGCTACTCAGCGACGTACAGCGACGTGTAGCACACGACGTCGCTATATGTAATTATCAGCGACGCGTATTTCCGCCGTCGCTAATATACGTCGCTATTTAAGCATATTTTAGTAGTGAAATAATAGGCTACATAGCAGCATGAATCAAATAAAGATGAAATATATACAGGGAAGAGTAAGTGGAAATACTAGAGAACACACACATATATATACCTGAAACCTCAGTGCATCATGCAGCATCTGTCCAGCTACTCTGTACTAATTGCTCAACAAATACCTAGATAGGTCACCAGGTCCTCAGCAGGACGTAGCAAGATATACAGAAATACATGCCACAATATGAACTAAATAAAATGAACAACCCAAATCACAACTTGGTCCAATATCTAGTCATCAATTAGTAAACCATATCTCTGATCAATCATAAACAATGGATGGCATACTAGCCCATGATAAGTCACTGTCCCATGATACGGTCCGATGTGGGTACACGAACTAACCATTCTATGTGAATTCATGTTGAAGACGACTTTGGAGCGTATGGGTAGGTGGATAAGGATTTGCATCGAAACATGGGCTGACGTTGGATCACGAGCCGATAAATGTGCACATGCTAGCGTACCTCCCTACCGTACCTAGTGCACAGCTAGTGGCTGCTACAGGATATACACTATAGTAAGTACATACCCCTACCCGGGCAACCGTCAGGCTGAAAAATATAACTGGTTGTCCTATGCGCCTATTGACAGTATTTCCTGCCCATGAACTGTGCAAGTCGTATCCATGAATCAGACAATCCGTATCTCAATGCGAGTCTTTAACCTAGACACCGTCTAACTCTATATGTACCGACACACGAGCAGCTCGTACCGATGATCAGTCGAATACGTAAGCTCGTGCCAATACAATGAATCCTCAATCGCAGTGCCGTGTAATGTCTCATGATAAGTCATAGAAGTTATTCGTGATAACTTTACCATTCTGGGTACCTCTATAAACTCTAAGTCACACGTGCACATACCCATAACATCGATACCATTATCGATAAAATCTAAGTCATCCTTGGATTTGTAACATCCACTTTTTCATAGAAGGGTATTTCAGTCATTTCAGCCATTTTGACCTTTATGTGATTTCCTGATATGTTGACTCTTGTTTGTGCTAGCAACTGGTTTAACCTTAGTGGACTTGTATAGGGGCCTAACCATGCATTAGAATTGTTTTTTTCATTTTTAGAATTTATTTTGTGTATTAGATTATTTTTAAGGCTTTTATTTATTTATTTAGCCTTTTTGCATGTAGGCCTTTGAGCTTTTTGACTTGGGCACATTTCTAATTGAGTAGGAGATGGCCCAAGTGAAACCCTAACCCCTAGACACCCCCTTGGCTGCCCAACACAGCAGCACCCCCTCCTCTTTTCATCATTTGTGAAAATTGTGAGCCTCCACGAAGAAACCCTAAGATCCATCTCTCCAAAACACCTTTTTCCTTCATCCGGAGTCTGTTTCTTCCCAAACAAACTACGTTGCACTCGTCGAGGAGAGGAGGATCTGCTGGAGCATTTCTGGAGTAGAGAAGGAGGGTTTTGCTGGAGGGAAATTGGCCGACACGACAATCGAGGAGCCCCGATCATTGAGTTTTGACACTCAATAGGTAAAACCCTAATCTACCATTGCAAATCTAGTTTTTTCTTCATTTTTGCATCCATATAGGTGCCCTAGCCTTGTCCACAAAATTGGTGGGATTTTGACTCCGTTTGATGGAGGTATCGAGCCCGTGTCGGTCCCTTACGGCACGTGTTCGACGAAATGTCGCTTAGGATAGAAAGTTGTTGTTTTTTGTTTCTGTCTTCATGATGTTTAGATAATATTATTTTAATAAACTTTTGTGAAGACAGTTTTGGGTTTGACATCGTTTCAGCGGCGTTTCAGGCGACAGACGTACGTGCACGGATCCCGTGCACGAGGCCGTACGTGCCCTGCTGTCCGCGTGTGTTTGTGCGATGCACATAGCATATTTTTGCGTGAAAATTTGTGAGCATGTGGGGGCAACCTTTTCCCTCATGCTCGTAAAATTTCACGACTGTTCGTTGAGCGAGCGCGGAGATATCGCACGTGCACCGCTCAGCCACTGTGCATTCAGACCTTCGTTTTTGTCGTAGAAACGGACTTCGTGCGCGCACATGACGCAGCGAAGACCCGTTCCAGGACCCAGAACATGTTAAACTATACCTAGACGACCCGTAGGATGCATCCCAAGTCACGGCGTGGCCCGACGAGGGAGCAGCGAGGCCGGCGCCACGCACAAGAGGGCGCACGGGCGCGCGCGCGCGTGCGCAGCAGGCCACGCGGGTGCGTGGGTCTACGTGCGCTGTTTCGGGCAGCGTGTCGCCGTGTCATCATGTCCTAGACCTACCCCTGGACCCCCCAGCTATGTGCACAAGCAGGTGGCATTTTGTTGCGTGTGCGGCGCTCAAACGAGCGATAACGCACGCGTACCACGCGGTATCGGGAAATTCCGATACGCGTTCTGTGGACATGACACGGACACGTTTTCGAACCCAAGAGTATACGAACGCATCACGTTGGTCGAGGCCAACATGTATACCAAGTTTCGCGGGTTCGTTTGGTGTATTTTGGATTTTGGGTCGTTGGGTGAAATTGGATCGTTTTCTTTAATTTCGATTTTTAGTTGATATGTGATATTTTGATTTCCAACGTTTTAGCTTCTAAATTCTGAGTTTACAGGACATATGATATTTCAAATATGTGAGAACTAACTTTTGGCTTTGTTTTTGTCTTGACCCGCACCCACTGTGAGGGTACGAGAGCGTAACAACGCCCAGCCTACGCCGCAGTGTCGGCAGTAGAACGCTGTCCTAGGTCACAACATCTAACAATAATATACTAAGCAGTTTATACTCCCCGAATGGGGGTGACATAGCAGTAAATGAACTCAACCACAACTAAGGAAGAAGAAAGCACAATATGATATAGAACTCAAGGAAAATACAGATGATCCGAAAGTCTAAGATAACATCTCAGCAATATCCAGAAATACATGGTCTCAGCTACTAAAAATGAAAGAATATACACAACCCCAAATCTCAAAGACAGAAATAAAGTCTAACTACTAGTCTCAAGACAACATAAGTAAGATAAAGCCTAACTAAGCTAGTCTAGGCAGTAGGGTAAAGTCGTCAGCTAGAGCTGTCCTGCAAAAGGTATCCGCACAGGCCTCCTCCTCGTCCTCTGTAATATTTTCAACAGGTCCAGTCAGGACAGGAGCGAGCACAATACATCTCAACAGTTCATAGCGGGTTAGAAAATATAATCATGCAGTAAAGTAAGATATAGATACTGAAGAAATACAGTATGTAAACAGAGAGAGAACTGTAATAGAAATATCTACTATAAGTAAAGAGCTACCAGTGACTAGTGATTTAGAGTACAAAGTCGACATGTGAACGGCTTGATTTATACATGGCTATACTAAAGAGACGTACATGGCTATTCTACTTTGGAATTGTTTACATGGCTATTTATACTCACCCGTACCCCCAATTAATACACAAGGATCCAACCAGGTTATGTTATGATTCTATGTAACAGCCTCCGAAGGGTGGTAAGCCCCCGAAGGGTGGTACATAGTAGTTCCATAAATGGGGATTCTGGAAAACCCAATAAATGAGATAAGGATTCAAAGAAGACTCTGTGATCATAAGAGTATATGTCACAAGTGATCAAAGAACCAAAGAAGCATAGTGATACGCCATGTAAGTGAAACGTACAGAACATAGAGTACCCAATGCTCCCTAAAGGGATAACATCTCAAGAAGGGATCCATATAGTACTAATCCGTATGACCAACGTGACGTATCAAGTAAAGTAATTTATTGCAGAAAAATAATTCTAAGCAAGATATGAAATGATCAGAGAATGTACTCGCCTGTATCTGAGTGTCCGGATAAAATGTACTGTCCGAGGAGAGGTGTCTGGCTCCTAATCAGAACAGCACAGGTCACAACAAGTCTAAAATGATATAATGAAGTCCTACTATGCATTCTACATGATTCTAGGTCAATCTAGGCCAAAGTCAACTCTTGGTCAACTCTGGTCAACCTTAGAAGTCAAACTAGGTCAACTATGGTCAAACTAAGTCAAACTAGTCTATCAAGTCTAAACTAGTCTATACTAGGTCACATAAGCCTACACTAGCTAGTACACACCACTTCAAGGCTATCCAAGCCTAAATCAAGCCAACACGCATATTCACAAGTCACACTTGTCCAATATTCAAGTTATCTATACTAGGCATTCAAGAACAATACATAAAAGAAACTAACTATATATATATTGGTATGCATCACTACACATTAGCTATATATAACATGGCATTTAATATATATATATATATATATATATATATATATATATATAAATATAAAGAGGGCTATGTGTGTGTGTGCATGAGTGATGTGAGTGTGTGCCATAGGCCAAGTGTTAGTGAAATGTGAGGTGTACATGTGACGAAGTGAAGAGGGTGAGTGAAATAGAGTAGAGTGTGGCAAGGGTGATGTGAATGCAAAGTGCCAACTAATGTGTGTGTATATCAAGAGTGTGAGTGAGCTGTGTGTCTCTGTGCTCATGAATGTGTGAAAGAAATGTGAATGAACATGTGTGTGTACATGAAAAGTGTGAAAGTAACCCCAATCAATATATACATATATCTCAGATTTCTGTAGGATTAAACAATATTCAGATTTTTTTGGGAGAAAGGGAAATGAAAATCAATTCCTTGAACCCCCAATCAATCTCAGGTTTTTACCTATCTCAGATTTAACACCAATTTCAGTGAGGAAAAGGAAGGAAATCAATCAGAAATAACTACCGTAATCTCAGGTTTTAATGAAGACTTAGGAATCAATTTAGGAACCCATTTTCAGGCTTCTATAATAGTCCTACACCAAATCAAAATTTTGAATTCCTCATACCATCTCAGATTTAGAATTAAGAACCAATACCACATATAATAATTCCTGTTAATCTCAGTTAAAAAAGAGAAAAAAATCAAATCAATAACTCTCAGGCATTCAACATTTAAGAATCTAAATAAACTGTGTACAACCACCACCCCATTAATTCTCAGGTTGATAGTTAACAGTTCATACTTATTCAAACTTTAAAAACCTTATTTCATATTCAAAACACAACCAAAAGACCCAAAAATTAAACCATAGATAGATTACAAGTAGGAGATCCATATTAGGGACTTAAACCAATGATTAACAGCATTTAAACTAGGTAAAATGATTGCCAAAATCCAATTTATAAACTGAAAAAAAAACTGGGAATGGCATGTATCAGGAATTGGGGGAATTTGGAAAATTGATGAATAAATCAAACTAAAATAAGCTTTCAATGGTTGGTAATGATAACACTATTAGTGTACGTGTCCATCAGTGTGTTTGTGTCCACCCAAGTGGACACAAACGTGTTCAAATCACATAAACCCAAAACGAGCACAACACAGACACACACTAATACACAGCATCGTGCACGTGTTCGTGCAAGTCTACGACACGACACAAGTGTCCTAGAGTCTCGTGGTCGTGTTCCTAGGTTCGCCTAGGGTTGGTCTAGGGTTAGGACAGCCTATCTCGTGTCCACGTCTCCTCACGTGTCGACACGAGACCCGTATCCGTCGAGTTTTCTCGACTGATATACGCGGTTCAGCACCGCGTCGTGCAGTAGTTCACGTGTCTCGTGGACACGACACGAGCCACGTGGGACCTCGTGGTCATGTCCACGTGTAGCCCACGTGTTGGGCTACACACTCATGTCAACATGTCCTCAATGTGTCCAGAGTCGACACGACTCACGTGTCAGTGCTCAAAACTGTGTTCGTGCAGTGCAGTAAGGAACCAGTGCGAGTGCATTTTCTCACTCGATACGACACGACTTGAAACAAATTTTAGGGATGTCTTGTCAGACATTGCCCCTAGGTCTGTGTCAAGTGGCACGTGTCCTGGTTGCGTGTTGTGTCCGATACAGCCCCCGAGTAGCAGGGGAGCTGTACGGTACAGAAAAGCATGGGTTTCGTATCCTATTGCATGTCCGACACACTCTAAATCACGCTCAGTCAATTGGAAACCTATAAAAAAGACCTAGATCTAATTTTCCATTCAAACACAATTTGAAAAATCAAACGAAATGCCCTTTGGGACATTTCATCAAACACCTAGGTCTATAGGCTGATACGTGTCCATTTAGGACACGAAATGGACACAAAATCTAGGTCTAGGCATACCTACAGAACCAGGACACCTTGGGCTAGGTCTACATGCAAAGAAACTAGAATTTTAATAGTGTTTACAATGATTTACCTATTGGTGTCAAAATACAAGAAAAGCCTTAAATAAGGAGGGGGGTTTCCTCTTGCTAGCAAACTTCTCCAAATTGCCCCAAAGCTGAGGTTGAACACCACAAACAGCAAGAAAACTAAAATTAGGATTTAATGCAATTGATTGGAGGGAAAAAGGAGATAAAATGGAATTACTATGGATTTATGAAGATGGAGACTCACCTCTTCCAAAACTTGAGAAATTCTAAGGAGGCTAGTCCTAATGGAGGAGATTATTTATAGGGGGAATTCCCAAGGCTAGTGTTGGCTGGCCACTAATGTATTAGGGTTAGGTTAGGGCTAAAGGATTGGGCTTAGTCATTAATTAATGGTTCAAATCACAAGTCATGACTTGTGTCTAAATGCCTTCTATTATAACTTGGGTTTAAATGACTAAACCATAGGTTAACTGTAGTCTAACTAGGGTTACATAACCTAACCAAGTCCAAACTCAACTAGGGTTAGCTCCTAGGTTGGTCTGCCATGGTCATTGCTAGTCAAAGTCAACCTAGTCAACCCTCATTCAAACAATTCCAAAATAAATTCTAAAAATTCCAATAAATTCAAATAAATTATAATAAAATCAATTAACCCCAAAAATGACAAAATAACTCTCAACTAGAAATGATAAACACAATGCCCTAATCACTAGGCTAGGTTCTAGGTCAACCAGTCTCCAAGGTTACACTTATCAAAACACCAAAATCATAAGTCATGATTTAAAATAGTTTTAAATGATTAAAATCACCAAAAATTATATAATAATTTAAATTTCATTATTAAAAGACTAAAATTACAAAATTTCAAAATTATCCTTTTTTGGAAAACTGGGTGTTACAATCCTACCCACCTTATAAAAATTTCGTCCTCGAAATTAAAATGTTCCTACTCCTTCTAGGTCAAACCCCCACAACCAAGTCTCAGAACTTAAATAAAACATACGATTAAAAAGGACGGCATACAGGGTCATGGCATACGGTGGTAGTGAAGTCTCATCTCGGTATACTAGTCATGCTAACCAAAACGGTCATAGGGTATCGAAATACACAAGCAATCTAGGGTGCTAACTAGAAAAGATACAGAAATAACAATCGTCAAGACTGTAAGACAGTCTACCCTCCTATATGAAAACTGGTACTTATCAAAAATAAAATATAATAAAGATAACTACCAATTATCTATTAAGGGATACTATTCAAGAAAATTAAAATCAAAAGTTAAGGAATGAAAGTCAATTGCATGGAATCCAATCACAATATGTATATATAGAGAGTGTGTTAGAGAGGAAAAAGCTAGCATTAGGTAAATGTTATGTGGTTCGTGTGAAATATACATGAAAGTGTATAGGAGGATTTGGGCCTCAACTATAGCTATCAAGTTATACTATTCATGGCATATTGGTTAAGCAATCTACAAGGCACAAGCTATTTACTCATAATATGTATGGCTAACCGTATATATAAGTATATCTATATGTATAGAGAGGTAGAGACTTAATTGCATCTACACACATTATAACATGTATACAGAACTATATATATATATATATATATATATATATATATATATATATATATATATATATATATATATATATATATAGCTATATGAACATAACATAGAGATGAAGGGTTAGGTTTACATAGCAGTTGTGAACATTAGTGTAGAGTGTCGAGTGTATAGGGCTTATAACTTGAAATGAAGGGTTCAATCATTCAGTTTAGTTCAACATTACATATTAAATCTGAAATTGAACTAAACATTTGAAATCAATGTAAAAATGTTAACATGTATTCAGTTTTCAAAACATTGGAGAAATTCGAACATCAAAACCAATTCAATGTTTACCACAACCACAACCTAGCATGCAAGAGTATGAAACCTAACATTATATACCTATACACAACAATGTACACGGCTCAAAACATTACGTTAAAGAAAACTGAAATTTGACTAATCACTTAGAATTCAGACTTAAAGGGTTAATATGTACACAGTCTCAGATTTGACAAATTCAACACAAAACTCAATCAAATTCAACCAAATTTTCTTTAAGACTTGAAACTCTGCATGTAACATACATGTGCAGTAATGTAAACAACAACTAATAACATGATATTTAAATTTAATTTACGAATTTAATCTGGAAAACAGAGAACTAGTCACTGATACTGTCCTATATTAGAATTATTAGGATTTTGAAAAGTTAACATCAACATATTAATATGCATTTAGATGGGTTGGTTATCAAGTGTAGCATGCATACGTGTCAGGCAAGCATCTGTGTCCACTATATTATATATTTTAAGGTAATACTAGAAATAATGGCAAGAAGAAAATAATGATAAAATCTGTTCTGCTTATCTATTTAAAGAAGGAACCATTTGAAACCAGAGTTATAATATCAAATCTAAGTCAAGGTCTAGCAAAATCATTGATTCAATGAATTAGGAAGAATTTATAGCAAGAAGTTACACTAGATTTATAATGACAGCTAAGCCACTCCTACTCATACTCCTACTCCTAAGTTATTTGATGATGGGGTACAATTAATACAACAGAATGGTACGATAGAGATGATATGTTTAAAAACCTTCTCAAGATACAATCTGATAATCATATACGTCTGTCCAAAATTATGTTACTCAGAGTCCTCGCCATGCCAGTAAGCAAGGCTGCGATAAACGATAGATTCCACAACTGGGGTATGCACCTCTACAATCATGTCGTCTGAAAATCTCGCTATGCCGACTAGTATAGTTGCGAGAAATTCTAAATCTCATAACCAAGATACATACATCTGAAGTCGGGTCTCTATATTTCCGCCACGCCAGCTAATATGGCTGCGATAAACTACAAGCTCCATAATCAAGTAGACGTTTTACCATCCCTGTATTCCCGTCAACATGTGTTATCAGAAAAATATCATAACTCAGGCCTTAAAATTCATCTCGATAGGAAAATCAAAATCAACAACGATCCAAAAATATCAAATTCGATAATCAAGGAGTGAGAGCAATAAAACAAGGAAAATAATTTAAATTGAAGTTTAAATAAGATTCTCAAGGATCGTCCCAGGAATCTCTCAAGGAATCCTAACTGTGATTGAGTACCCTCAAAAAATATATCCTAATCCTACTGCAGGTTGTAGTGATACTCTAGTTCGAATACCACTACATTAAACTCGACCTGCATGGGCCACCACTAAAAACGTGTCACGACCCAAACCCTCTATGAGGGTACGAGAGCGTAACAACGCCTAGCCTACGCCGCAGTGTCGGCGGTAGAATGCTGTCCTAGGTCACAACATCTAACAATAATATACTAAACAGTTTATACTCCCCGAATGGGGGTGACATAGCAGTAAATGAACTCAATCACAACTAAGGAAGAAGAAAGCACGATATGATATAGAACTCAAGGAAAATACAGATGATCAGAAAGTCTAAGATAACATCTCAGTAATATCCAGAAATACATAGTCTCAGCTACTGAAAATGAAAGAATATACACAACCCCAAATCTCAAAGACAGAAATAAAGTCTAACTACTAGTCTCAAGACAACATAAGTAAGATAAAGCCTAACTAAACTAGTCTAGGTAGTAGGGTAAAGTCGTCAGCTAGAGCTGTCCTGCAAAAGGTATCCGCACAGGCTTCCTCCACGTCCTCTGTAATATATTATATACATATATATATATATATATATTTTATTATATATATATTATATATATATATATTTATTTGTATATATATATATATATATATAGATATATATATATATATATATATATATATAATATGTATTATATATGTATAATTTATTATATATAAATATATATATATATATATATAAAAAAATATATGTATATATTTATAAAAATATTATATATTATAAATAATCTATATATATATATTTTTTATTTATTTATAAATATATATATATATATATATATAATAATTATATATATATAATTATATATATATATAACAAAATATATCTATATATATATATTTTATATATTATATATTATATATATATATATATATATATATCTATATATATTATAAACAAAAAATATATATAACAAAAAAAATATTATATATATATATATATATATATAATATATATCTATATAATATATATATATATATATATAGATTACAAATGAGGGGTTCTGGACATGGGTTCTGCTGTACGAGGCTTGCCCTTCCCCCGCGGGCCTCTCTCCGGCACCCAGGCAGTGGCCGGTCTCGCCGCGAGACCCCCGTCTCGCCGAGAGGCCCACTCCTCGGCCGGCCTTCCGGCATCCTCGACGTCTGGCCGGGTCCCCCCAAGCCTCCCTTCAGTGGGGATCCCCTCCCCTGGACGGCTGCCGTGGTGCGGCAGCCTTCCCCCTCCTCCCCCGCAGCGGAGCCGTCGACGCCCTCGGCATCGACGTCGTCGCCGGCCACGGCTTACTCGAGCAGCGTCCTCGGCTCCCTCCCTCCTTGGCCCTGAGCCGGCACCCTCCGCCGGAGCCGCCGCCTTCTCCGCCGCGGCGAAGCCCCATCCCTCCGTCGCAGCCCATCCCTCCTCTTCCCCCAGAGCAGAGCCCCCTCCTCCTTCCCGGGCGCTCTCCATCGCGGAGCCTTCCCCCGCTCCCCCTTTCGGCGAGGCCTCCCTCCGCTCCTCGGCAGACTTTGCCCCGTCAGGCCCTCCGCCTCCGAACCCCCCTTCCCCGCAGCGAGCCTCCCCGACTGTAGGCTCTCTCCCGGATTTTCCTCCCGCCGCGCCCCTTCCCGCTTCGACCGCGGACTCCCTCCCCCTGCCCTCCCCCTCCGCTCCTCCCCCCGCCGTTGCTGAGCCCTCCGCCTCGCTCGGCGCTTACTGGCAAGTTCCTGGCCACGAACAGTGGTTCTGGCTCCCCTCCCACCCGCAGGCGGATGCGGTCCTCCTCGCCCTGGGCGTGAGGCGCTACCCCTAGCGCGTAGTCGGCGGCTCTCCCGCCTCCGGGCCGCTCCCCCTCCCCTGCGCCTGGACGCGCGACCCCCCCTTCCGCCTGGGTCCCCGTTCCCCCTCTCCCGTCCCCGGGTCGTTCCCCCCCATCTCCGCCTGGTCGCGCGGACCTCCCCGGAGCTGACCCCCTTGCGCCGTAGCTTCAGTCCCCCCGGCGCCGGCCATCTCCTCCGCGTCGGATCTCACCGTGGACTCCCGGATCTCTCCCTCCGTCGTCGCGCCGCCCTTCCTCGGTCCGGGCGCCGTCCTCCTCGGGCACCGAGCTCCTCGGGTCGCCGTCGTGGTGTTCTCCCCTGCAGCCGAGATGGTCAGCCCTTCCGGCTGGCGAGCGGGGAGTCCCGAGGGTCTCCTCGGCCCGCCCTCCCCCTTGGGCCTCGTGCCGCCCCCTCGGGCCCGGTGCCTTCCTTCGGGACGCTCTCCACCCTTGGGTCGCGAGCCTGCCACGTGCCCCCCTCTTCGGATTGCGGGCCCCCCCTTCCTTTTGAATTTCAAATTCCTTTTCTTTGCTTCTTGCGTGGATCTGAGCTGTTGCTCGGTTTTGGCTCGGTTACCGCTTGTGGGGACCGACTCTTGCTTGCTTTCCTTTCAATAAAAGTTTAGTTTCTAAAAAAAAAAAGTATATATATATATATATATATGTATATATATATATATATTATATATATATATATTATATATTATATATATATATATATATATATATATTATATATAATATATATATATATACGGAAAATTTCAACAGTAGCATAGAAGTTTATTGAAATTGTATAAAAGGCACGAAGTTTGGTAAATTGCAGAGAAGGCATCGTCGCGCCCAAAATTGGGGAGCCAATTTTTTTGACGCCCAAAATTTGGTCGTCAAAATTTAATTCCTATACTTAACCCTCCGGTAACCTCACTTAACTCACTTAATCCGCAGGATTTAAAAAAATTGAAAAAATAAAAAAATGCGCCCCATTTAAGGGCGCCATTTTTTTTTTAAAAAAAAGAAAAAATTAGAAAGCGCGCCCCAAAAAGGGGCGCCGAATTTACAAAGCGGTAGCGACAAAAGAAAAAAAGAAAAAAAGGGCGCCCCATTTTGGGGCGCCAAATTTCTGCCATGCACACTCCCGCGTGTTCCCCATGAGTGATTCCCCGCCCGAGATTCCCCGCCCGTGCCCGCCCGCGTGTTCCCCATGCAGAGAGCAGCAGAGATTCTCCGCCATGATTAGATTGATCTCTGCAATTGGAGCAGAGATTCCCGCTACTTTTAACCAGCTTTTGACCAAAAAAAAAGTTTCGGGACTTTTTGTATGGTAATGCATCTGCCATCTTTAAGTAGGAACAAGTAGGAACACAATTTCAGAAGCAGAGAAGGAAAGAAAAGAAGGAGGAAGAAGGAAGAGAAGAAGGAAGAGGAAGAGTAATACATTAAGTTCGAGGAGAACTTTCAGAAGGTTAGTAAAAAGTTTTTTGTATTAGTGTAGTCTTAGAGATCCGGTTGAAAAAAACGCCTTAAAAAAGGGCGTATATTTTACTCAAATTAATGTATAATATTTATCTTTAATTTATAGATGGATATTCAAAATGACGGTCGGATACCAGGTGGACCTACAACACAGGGTATTATGCAGGAACGAGTCCGTCACGTTTCAAATTTGGTATTCGACGGACAGGTATTTTAGTTAAAGTAAATATTATTATTATAATTGATAATTATAGGCACTAAAAAATTTCACATTATTTAGTTATATGATTATCCAACGGTAAAATTACGTGAACATGGAGACTGGCGCCACGGATGGAATCTTACAACTCGACAGAATGAACTTGTTTCATCTTTTGGCTTTTCCTACGTTGACGCTATTCGTCTAAGGCGTCACGATAGAGATCTATTGTTGAGTTTGATAGAGCGGGTGGTGGCCAGGACGCAACACATTTCAGCTTTCCTTCGGTGAAATGTCGATCACTCTGGCCGACGTTGCCATGATTTTGGGGTTACCGATTATTGGTAGTCCTATATATTTTGAGGATGATAGAAGTGTTGGAGATCTGATCAGAACATATCTTGGTGTGGAGCCGGATCCGGATCAAGGTACTATTTCTGGGATCAAAATGACTTGGCTGCGAACTACTTTTATGCATGTTAATCGGATTGGAAATACACCAGTACCTGTAGACGAGCAACGGGTACGTTATATACTTTTCTATAATTATTGTACTATATAATATAGTTTGAATACGTGTTCATATTTGCAGCTTGTATGTTGCACTAGAGCTTATTTACTAAGTCTGTGCGGTGCGTTGTTATTTCCCAACGGAACCGGAAACAAGGTTACTGCAAACCTCCTTGCATTTTTTGAAGACTTACAAACTCCTAAAAAGCATGCATGGGGTGCCGCAGTGTTAGCCTATATGTATCATTCGATGACTAGTTTTGTTATTGTTGGATCGGAAGGTGCTGTACACAGCAATATAGGTGGATGTATTACACTTATACAGGTATAATTAGGAAAAAATTCTTCATAAATAGTTATATAAGTTAGAAAATTGATATCATTTTTATTGTCTATTAATCTGCAGTTATGGTCATACGAATATTTTTATATCGGTAGGCCACTTACTCGATACAGTGTAGATGAGCGGGTCATGCCCGCAGGAGTGAGATGGAATTCAGATGATGTAGATACAGCTCACGGACTTACTAAAGTGGTCTCAATTTATCGTCATCTATTTGACACAATTTCTGCAAATGAGGTTAGTTGAACCTATTAGTTATACATCTTTATCACACTTTATATAAATATTGGATGTTTCACACTACTTTCATATAGGTCGAATGGCACCATAGGAGTGTACCTCAAAATGTGATTGATGGTGCACTTGAAGCTAGTATGCACAGATACTACATCATCTACCATTCTCATATCATGTTTCATCCGGCTGATCGTGTCATGCGACAGTTGGGATGAAACAATTTATACCACAAGAACCCTTGGCTGCTAGTCGGAGCAGAGGGTCAGTTGCATCGTGGGCTCGCTCACATCTTCCGGGTTGGGAGAACAGGTTTGAGACGTACGGGGTGGAACATTTGTCTCAACGATGACATCGTACTTGATTGTAAGTCATCTCATGATTTTGTAAATACAATTACTTTCTTATATTTGTCATGCTAAATTATCTCTTGCAGTGCAAGGTAGCGAATCCTTCGTACTTTGGTATGGGACCCCCCGCGTCGAAAATCGACGTTGGCAATTTGAAGAAGCCCGATTTCCTCACCGAGCTCTGGATGATTGTAGTGTGTACGGAATACACAAGTAAATATAATGGTATGTGTCTAAATTTTGTTAAAATATACTATGATCATTCTGAGTCTCACTCACTTAGTATCTAAATAATTTCAGCTCCAAAATTGGCAAGGGTTGTCCCAGGACCCAAGAGTAGATCCACGTGAATTGTTAGACTATTCTGCACAATTTTTGAGCCAACCACATAGGCCCCCAGTGCTACCATTGGAAATTCCTCAGGATCATCCTGTAGGAATTGTGAGACGCAGACATGCACATCCCCGTAGGCCACATCAAGAGGCGAGGGAAGATTATTCTGGTGCCTCAGAAAATGCATCACATTATTCTGGGTCACATATTGATCAAGAGGCGGGCGAGGGGATGACTCCAGCTTGTTCACAGTATGCATCATATTCTGGGTCACATATTGATCAAGCGGCGGGCGAGGGCACATCCCAACCTGGTTGTTCGCAGTATGCTTCAAATGACTTTGACTGGGAATCTTATATGTACAACGCGGGAGCATCATTATTTGACACGCCCCCGCCTTATCCATCTACGCACCCCAGTATGGAGGGGATGACTTCCAGCCATTGCCAGGGGAGACACCAGAAGAAACGGCAGCTCGAAGAATGCGATTAGGTCTTAGGCAGTTCCCCGTAGACATTATGACAGAATGAACAGAGGTGAATGATAAAAAGCCATGTTGTATTCTCTTGTGCAAATTGTCATGTTGTATAAATTTCTGAATCATTTAAATTTCTCCTCTTGCAATCATTTAAATTTCTCCTCTTACAAGATCACAAAATATTTAAAAAAATTGACAATAACAAGATTACATAACATTTAAGAAATATTAAAACTTACAAGATTACAAATAAATTTAAAAAATTCACATTTATTGTGTCGGTTGTCTTGTGCAATTTCTCCTGTTGTGTCCAAGTCCGTTACAATTGCTGCAATGTAGATCTCTTGTCGGCAACTCCTTTGTCATAAAACGATTCTTCTTAGGTCTACCAGCTCTACGTCCAACTTTAGGTACTCCGATTTCACCTCTTACCAGTTCACCTTCAGGAGTGTATGGAGATGGAATTGGTTCCATACAAGACGCATAAACACGTTTAAGTGTTTCAACAGAAAATTGAGCAGGATAATAACTTTCAATCTGTAAGTTAGTAGATTCGCAGGCAAAATAAGCATGTACACATGGTAAAAAAGTGTGTTGCCAACGAAAACATGTACATGTTCTATTTTCTAACTGTACCACATAACATCTACTTGATTCGTGATCAAATATTTCAAATAAATAACCTTCAATACGCAACATTTGAAAATGATGTTTCTCTTTTTAGGCGAGCCATAGTCTTAAGCATCCTTGGACAGAAGTTGTTGTCCATATTTTCAGCATTTCGTCGATGCTTTTCATGAATTGTTATGATCTTCGCTCTAATACCGTCAAGCAATGTTGTTATTGGTTTATCACGCAAATTCTTAATCCAATTATTAAAACATTCTGCAATATTGGATGTGTTGATATCGAGTCTAGAACATGGTGCATAAGCTGTTATCCAATGTGAGAAATTACGATTTTCATCATTGGTACCAACTATCCAATTAAAAACACGAACATCCGCGGACTTGATTCTTTCAAACCATTCTGTTGCATCCCATATTATAAGATCGAGCAAGTTTATCCAACCATTCTAGATATTTGGGTTTACTACTGCATTGACTTTTCATATTTTGTTTAAAATGCTGAATGCAGAAAAAATGTGGAGAGGCAGGAAAAGTATCGCGCATTGCACGAATTAATCCTTTTTGTTTATCTGATATGAATGAAATACTATCCCACCGGTCAAAGAAATTTTCAAAAGAAATCTTCAAATTGTTTAAAAACCATGTCCATGATTCGGTATTCTCATTTTCAGCAATACAATATGCAATAGGATATAACTGGTAGTTAGGATCATGTGCACATGCCACAAATAAATTACCTTGATATCTTGATGTCAAAAATGTTGCATCAATACTAATTATAGGCAAACAACCACTTAAAAAACCGTCTATACATGCCTTAAAACAAATATATATTCTTTGAAAGACATTATTTTCTACGGTCTTTAAAAAATTTGCTACCAGGATTTGTTTCCGCAATTGTCAAGCAATATCTTTCAAGACTGCCATATGCATCGATATAACTACCGTTGATTTCAGATAATGCAAGTTCTTTGGCTCTCCAAGCTTTAGAATACGTAATATGTACTCGATAATCTCTAAGTATATCTTTTACAATATGAGATGCACTATAGGAGTGGTTATCTCTAATTTTACCCATTATTTTTTCACAAATCCATGCAGCAGTAGTGTGTCGATGATGTCCTCTTGGTAACACACCGGTACACGAATGTCGAGATTCAAATGTACGAATCTCAAAGATTGTACCGTTACCAATTGCTTTAGCATACACTCTCCAACTGCAATCTGGAGAGTCACAAATGTATACAATTCTTTGAGAATTGTTATGTTTAGCTCTACAACTAAAATTATGAAGAATTGCTATATCACTAATAAAATTTCGAAATGCATAAGATGAAGGAAATTCTTTTCCAACAAATAACTCAGGGGTGCTACCATCTAAATTATCATCATTATTGTCTAAATAATAGTCTAAATCTTCCACTAAGTCGTCACTATCAACGTCATCAACGTTCTCTTCAACTAAATTTACTTGGTTTGAAGTGCTGGGACCGACATGAAAATTTTGGCTGTTATAAACAGGTTGACTAGTAGAAGAAAGATTTCTGCTTATATTTGTTAATGCTTGATTAATATAAATTTTTATACAAGATGCACCTATATTATCCTGAATA
>JANAVB010022999.1:16987985-16992985 GCA_029216955.1 Iris pallida | reverse complement strand
AGCATCAGAAGTTTCTTTAGCACCAGCAGCAGACTAGAGGGGGCCAGCAGGGACGAGCTTTCGCCATGGCAGCGGAGGATACCGAGGCAGTAGGCGATCTGATAGCAGGTTCTGTTCTTATCGTCTTTTTTCCCGTATTCGTATTATTTGATTCGGGTGCTTCCCATAGCTTCGTGTCTGTATCTTTTGCCATTAGACACAGCTTTCTTCTGAACCTTTGCCTAGGACTTGCAAGATCATGACTGGGGGTGGTATTATCCTTGTCAGTAATGTTTGCATGGATCGGAGAGCAGTTTTGGGAGGCCGAGAACTGGATGTGAGTCTGCTCGTGATGCCACTATCGAACAACGATATTGTATTCGGTATGGATTGGTTGAGCAGACACCATGCTAGTATAGATTGCCGTGGGGGTAGAGTTCTTTTCAACATGCCAGGAGAGCCAGAGTTCGGGTTTACCAGGCGGGAGTCAGACCAGAGCAGTAGAGTTTTCTGCGGAGTTTCAGCAGAGGAGCAGGGCGTGCCACATCCACTGATAGCTGAGTTTATGGATGTGTTTCTGGAGGAGTTGCCAGGGTTGCCTCCGGACAGGGATGTGGAGTTCTCTATAGACTTGATACCCGGCGCAGAGCCGATATCTCAGCATGTCTATAGAGTGAACAACAGTAAGCTAGTGGAGCTGAAGAAGCAAGTGGATGAGTTGTAGGACAAGGGCTTCATCCGATCGAGTTCTTCACCATGGGGTGCGCCAGTACTCTTTGTACCGAAGAAGGATGGGTCGGTACGGATGTGTATCAACTACCGGGAACTCAATAGCCTCACGATCAAGAACAAGTACCCGTTGCCGAGGATCGATGACCTGTTCGATCAGCTGAGTGGAGCGAAGGTATTTTCCAAGATTGATCTGAGGTTAGGGTATCATCAGGTGAAGGTGAAGGAGGATAGTCCGAAGATAGCTTTCAGGACTCGTATGGCCAGTTTGAGTTCTTGGTGATACCGTTTGGGTTAACTAATGCCCCGACGGTGTTTATGAACTTAATGAACAAGGTGTTCCACCAGTACTTGGACAAGTTCATGGTGGTCTTCATCGATGACTTTTGGTGTATTCGAAGACCCCAGAGGAGCATGAGGAGCATTTGAGAGTGGTTCTGGAGATTCTCAGGAAGGAGCAGCTTTACGGTAAGCTCTCGAAGTGTGAGTTCTTCTTGGATCGAGTTGATTTTTTAGGTCATGTGGTGACCGGAGATAGGATCTCAGTCGACCCGAAGAAGATCAGAGCAGTTGAGGCATGGACAACACCGAGTTCGGTCGCAGAGATCAGAAGCTTTTCTGGGGATTGGCAGGATACTACAGGAGGTTTATTTAGGATTTCTCTCGGATTGCAGAGCCATTGACTAGGCTGACCCGGAAGACACAGAGTTTGTCTGGTCAGAGGAGTGTCAGGTCGATTTTGATGAGCTAAAGAAGCGACTAAGAACAGCCCCGATTTTGACGTTGCCATCAGGATCAGGCGGGTTCACTATCTACAGTAACGCCTCAGGGAAGGGTTTGGGTTGTGTCTTGCAGCAGCATGGGATGGTGATTGCCTATACATCCAGGCAGTTACGTCCGCATGAGAAGAACTACCCTACCCATGATTTAGAGTTGGTGGCGGTTATCTTTGCTCTGAAGCTGTGGAAGCACTATCTATATGGAGAGCGTGTGAAGATCTTCACAGACCACAAGAGCTTGAAGTATGTGTTTACACAGAAAGAGCTCAATATGAGGCAGCGCAGATGGCTGGAGTTGATGAAGGACTTCGATATTTTATTGCAGTACCATCCAGAAAAGGCCAACGTGGTTGCCGATGCCTTGAGTAGGTCCGGTAGCTATGTGCTTGACGATGGATCATCATCTATTAGCATATTTGGAGAGTTTGGGGATCGAGGTGATCGTGCCAGGAGTTCAGATACAGATGTGGGGCCTGCAGATTCAGTCAAACTTGATGGAGAGGATCAAGTCAGCTCAGATCGGCGATGTTACTCTGCGGTGTATCTAAGAGCAGGTTTGAGCAGGATTGGCAGATACGAAGTTCATCATTACGGAGGACGGCACATTGAGACACAGTTCCAGACTGTGTGTGCCTAGCGGAGAGCTTTGAGAGCAGGTTATGCAGGAGGCCCATCGCTCTTAGTACACTATGCATCCAGGTGCCATAAGATTTATAGAGACTTGAAGGAGCATGTATGGTGGTATGGGATGAAGTGGAAAGTAGCACGCTTCGTAGCCAGGTGCCTAGTCTGTCAGCAGGTTGACAAGAGAGAGGCAGAGGCCGGAAGGACTGTTGCAACCATTGTCCATTCCGGAGTGGAAGTGGGAGCACATCACGATGGATTTTGTTTCGGGATTGCTACGTTCATCAGGAGGAAAAGATGCAATTTGGGTCATCGTGGACAGGTTGACCAAATTGGCCCACTTTTTGCCGTTCAAAGTGGGAATGTCTACGGAGAAGCTAGCGGAGTTGTATATGCGACAGATTGTCAGGATAGATGGAGTTCCGGTGAGCATTGTCTCGGATCGAGATAATTGCTTTACTTCCCATTTCTGGCGGAGTTTGCAGACTAGTTTGGGCACGCAGCTCAAATTCAGTACTGCATACCAACCTCAGACGGACGGACAGTCGGAGAGGACTATTTAGACTCTCGAGGACATGCTGCGGACTTGTGTTTTGGATTTTGGAGGATCATGGGTGGATCACCTGTACTTGGTAGAGTTTGTATACGACAACAGTTACCAGGCCAGCATTGGTATGTCACCCTTCGAGGCGTTGTACGGGCGTAGGTGTCGTACTCCCTTGTCTTGGGACGATGTTGGAGAGCGATCTTTACTGGGACCTGACATGGTTGTGGACGCAGCTGAGAAGGTAAAGCTCATCAGGGATCGACTTCGCGTGGCACATGACAGACAGCGGTATTGGGCCGACAGCCACGGAGACCTTTGCAGTTTGAGGTATATCTTAGACTTAGGATTATAATCTTGTTTGTTTGTGTTTTGTTGTTTGTGTGATTGTTTTAGTTAATTGAGACCATGCTTGTGCTAGGTTGGAGATATGATATTCTTGAGAATTTTATCGACTCGAGGCACTATTTGTTTCGGTAGAGGAGGGAAGCTTAGCCCACGCTATGTCGGACCTTTCGTTATCAGCGGCAGGGTCGGCGGCGTGTCATATAGACTGGACTTACCTTCTTCCTTAGCGGAAGTGCATAATGTATTTCAGTATCGCAGTTGAGACGATATGTGGCAGATACTAGCCATGTATTGGACCATTCTGAGATTGAGGTGGGACCTACTCTCAGTTATCTAGAGCAGCCTGTTGAGATTCTGGACCGACGGGAGAAGGTGTTGTGGAACCATTCGATACACTTAGTTCGCGTAGCTTGGAAGCATCACTCTCCAGGAGAGTCCACCTGGGAGGGAGAGGATGAGATGCGCGAACGTTACCCCTATCTTTTCCTGTCTTGAGGTATGATTTTGTTCTTTCTTAATCATGCTTTTTGTCTTTAATTTCGAGAACGAAATTATTTTAAGGGGGGTAGATTTGTAACATCCACTTTTTCATAGAAGGGTATTTCAGTCATTTAAGCCATTTTGACCTTTATGTGATTTCCTGATATGCTGACTCTTGTTTGTGCTAGCAACTGGTTTAACCTTAGTGGACTTGTATAGGGGCCTAACCACGCATTAGAATTGTTATTTTCATTTTCAGAATTTATTTTGTGCTTTAGATTATTTTTAAGGCTTTTATTTATTTGTTTAGCCTTTTGCATGTAGGCCTTTGAGCTTTTTGACTTGGGCCCATTTCTAATTGAGTAGGAGATGGACCAAGTGAAACCCTAACCCCTAGACACCCTCTTGGCTGCCCAACTGTCACTACCATATTTCTAGTATGAGGGTATTTTTGTCATTTTGGGGTAATTTAAATTTATTGAATTTATTTGAATTTATGGGAATTTTTAGGAATTATTTTGGAATTGTTTGGACTAGGTTGACTTTGACTAGTTTTGACCCTTGTAGACCAACCTAGGAGCTAACCCTAGTTAGTATGGACTTGCTTAGGTTATATGACTAGTCTAACCTAGCCAATCCTTGGTTTGGTCATTAGACTCTAATTAGCAATAGGAATTAGAAAGTCATAAGTCATGGCTTATGATTTAGAACCTTTATTAATCAAATCAAACCATAGCCTTGTAGGTTGGCCCAAAGCCCAAGTAAATTTCAAACCCTAATCCCTAGACTAAGTGGCCGGCCACCCTATCTACATTGGGAATATCACCTATAAGTACTCTCCTAAATTTTAGGGTTGCCACTTTCTTAGGAAAGCTCAAAGTTTAAGGAAAGGTTTGTTCCTACTTCTTTTAATCCCTAGATTCCCATTCCATTTCCTTTTCATTCAAATCTCTTCCATTAGGTTCTAATATACCTATTTTTACTGATTTTGAAGTTTCATATTAGTTTGTTGTGATTTGAGTGGATTGGGACATCAAGAGAAGAGCTATTGAAAATGGGTTTTCTTGAAAGTTCAAGTATAGGTAACTTCTCCATTTCTCCATGAAATTTCAATTATTTACATATTTAGAAGCCCTAGGAGTCTCCTAAGTGTCTGTATTGGTTTTGTGTCGGGTTCATTAGTTTCGTGTCCTATTTGGACACGTATCATTGTCCCTATGATGTGTTTGTGTAAATGCCTCAAAGGAACTTTTAGGGTTATTACGAAATCTATTGAAGGAAATTACTTTTTGCTGTCGTTACGTATTTCTTTGGACTGAGGTGATTATGGTGTGGTGTCGTATCAGTTTGGACACGGGGACACGTTCGCGCGCGCTCGGGACTGCATGCCTGCTGATCGGGGGTTGGGGGTCGTACACGACACGCGGCCACTTGACACGGGGTTCGACACACTTCATGGGGCACCCACTGACACACCAGTGTCAAGTTTAAGGGGCCCATGTGGTGTGTCGAGGGAG
>JANAVB010022999.1:16956411-16971809 GCA_029216955.1 Iris pallida | reverse complement strand
GTAACTTGGTAGCCGATTTTGAACTATCACAATGAACGAATTAACGGCTAAAAATTTAGGTGGAGGTAGAACTATATACCGATATTGTAATTAAAGATATAGTTTGATGATTCAACGATCGGATTGCCCATAAAAATTAGTAGTGTCCGTTTTGCGAGCGCGAGCGGTTGCGTGGTGGGAAAGCGTATACCATGCACTGTCGTGACTGGGCACGCGTGGGTGCTGCTGCCAGGGAGTATTATGTGGGGTGGCGTTCGTGAGATTGCGACAACTGGAGTGGTTCAATGGGGCTCACCGTCGGTATGGTGGCCGACACGAGCGACTAAATTGCTGCTAATAACAGCAACAACGACCCACATTATCGTCATAGTAGCATGTGCTCTGTCTTCTTGACGAGCGACGTATGACCGTCGTATGAGGAGGCTCACCTTTATAGGGTAGCCAGTAAGCCGCAGGCAGCAACAACAATACTAATTGTTGCTGCAAGGAGGAAGATGATGGAGAAAGAAAGAAAGATAAAACAAGTTTAAAGTTTGGAGAGGAGGAAGTAGAGAATTAGGGTGTGTTAGAAAGTGTGGGAAGAGAAGAAGAAGAAGATAAAGAAGAAGAATGTTTGTCCTGCTGTGATCGTCCATAGGGGGTCCTTTGTGTGTTTTAAGGAAATAGGAAATAGAAAGAGAGAGAGAGAGAGAGAGAGAGAGAGAGAGAGAGAGAGAGGAGGTTAGTGCATTGTGAGGTTATTTGTAGGTTTAGTCACATGAGTGATGTGTGAGTGACCTATGATGTGTATGAGGATGACATGTCAGGGTGATAGCCACCAATGTATTGGTCCATTTTTGGCTAACATTAATAAAGGGATGGTGGTGTATTCTTTTGGTTAAACCTTATTTAGGTATTATGGTTAATGCTGTTGTCCATGGATTTTGGTGTGTGTAGGCTAGATGTTTGGTATTATTTAGTGGGAAATGATGTAGGGTGTTTGGGTGTGTCTCGTGAGTGGCTCAAAGAAATTGGGTTGGGTGTTGGGTTAGATTGGGTTAAGTTTGGGTTGGTGTGGTTATGACTACAAATTTAGATCAATTACGATCATTGATGAAATAGTAGCATGTAGAAGCTCAATTGGATGACACGCAAGTGGCATGTGCATATTAGGCTCAAAATAGGTCAAAAGTATATTGGGTTGATTAGGTTGGACCGATGTCGTGCCCCGAAATTAAATTGGAAGTTAGGTCAAGTTTTTGGTAGATGGTCAAATGGCCTAAATTGACCAGAATGTTGTGCGATGTAAATAGAATACAAGGGAACAAGTTTCAGTGGGATATGATATATCATATGAAAAACTTGTCTAGGTCAAAACTGATGAAGGATGTTTGAGAGAGTGACATCCCTGACACTCCAAAAATTAAAGTCACGAAAAATATATTTGATGATGAAAACTAATTAAAATAAAATATATATTGAAAATAATTCATTTAAATTTTCTAAAAGAACCCCAAAATCTTGGGGGCTTACCACTTGTATATATTTATTTTTGTTATTATTTCCAAAAATAAATAATTATATAGTTAGTTTATATTTATGGAAGAATATTGGTGTAGCTTGTGCCAATATAGTACGTGACCATTGCTTTCTAGACTAGACTAGTTTGACACATGAGTTTATGACTAACTAGAAAATCATATTATAGAATTAACTTAGTACATCTTAGCACCCTAGCTGACTGGAAGTTATAATATATTGTTGGCACTCATGACGATACAATTGAGGTTGCTGAATATGGAGTATTGTTGTATACTCATCTTCGAAACTCAGGCAAGATACCTTGCCATTACTTGTTCTGATTAAATTCTTACATTTATATTTGTGTTGTTAGTGGTAGTTATAGTAGTTTGCGTCAAAGTTTGACTTGGGTGCTATCGATGATGGGATCGATATTGGTGTGTATGCGTGACTTAGTGGTTAGAAGACGTTCCCAAAAGTATGAAGTTATTCCTGTAACTTCTGTGCCTTGAAACATAGCATTATACGATACCATGAGTAAGGGTTCATGTGTTGGACGAGCTTACGCACTCCGCTATCTAGCACTGCGAGCGGTTCGTGTGACGGTACATAGAGTTAGATTATGCTAGCTTAGTGAATCATATTGAGATATGGGTTGTTCGAGTCATGGACATAACTAGAGCAATTCATGGGTAGGAAGAAAATTAGTAGGCATATGCGATAGATATTTCATTCATCAGCCTCACGGATTGCCCGATTATGGGTTCATGGTTTCCCGGTTATGGATGTATTGCTAGAGGATATATTCGCATCAGCCCTGACTGTTCGTTAGATACGATCGGGTTGTATGCTAGTATATACAGAAGCTTCTAGCGGATGCTACACTTTATTCCTTTGACCTACTCATATGTACAAATCGTCTTCAACATACATTTCACATAGATGGTTAGCTTACCCTTTATTCTGTTTATTTATTCAGTTATGTTATGGTATTGTTCCTTTTGTATCTTGTTACGTCCCTCTGAGGACCTGGTATCTCTCCAAATATTTGGTGGACTTTAGGCATATAGTTGTTGTGATGTGTTTCTGCAGGATTCAGATATTGATGGTAGTGCTATTTTATTCTTTGTTCGTGCCTTTTATTATCTCTTGCACTTTGTATTTTTGCCATAATTTTTATATTGTTATTGCCTATTTTTGCGAGCTTACTCTTTTTTAGCTCGATCGAATTAGTTTAATATTGCGGTCGACTCTATTACACTTGTTCATTCTTGATTATCATTCATTACTGTTGATTAGGATATAATTAGTTAGCATATGTTTAGTATAATTGACAACGTAGTACATCTGGGGTGAGTCCATTAAATTGGAAACTTATTCTAAATTATATTAGCTTGCATGTTATCATCTTAAGTTCCTTTGTATTTTGGAACTGAGCGTTATACTAGTTACGGCCGCTAATGGTATACGAAAATATAGGAACAATATATATTTCAAATCCTATAAAAAATGGATCTGAATTATCGATCCAATCTTTCCATAATTTTTCAAATCTCGCAATCAGCAGAAACATGCACCCACTACGCTATCTGTGTATAAGCGTCCAGCAGCACAACGTAGCTACGCCTACGCACATAAGCCAGTAGCACAGCAGCAACGCATGTGCACATACGCATAAACGTACTTACCTTGCCTAGCCTGTACATATACCATCGTATGCGCCTGTTCATGACCTGCACATGCACCCGCGCCTGAAACCACGCATACGCCCGCTCATGTGACTCGCATGAATGTGCGCACGAGCGCAAAAAATGTGTACAAGCGGCATGTGATGATGCTAACATACTAAGTGCAAAATGTGCCAAAGAAGTGCCACTTTATGCCCTTGAGCCCGAGTTTGAGTCACTAAGACACTTTAGGGTTTAGCTTTGTAGGAAATTTCCCATGAGTGTAACAAAAAGCATAAATGCTTTCTTTGAGGAGTTAATCCTTTTCTTCCTAGGAAAATACCCCATATGGCACCCACATGTGCCCTACCACACCCCATGTACACACCTCAACACAAGCAATGCATTATATTGAGATACCATTTGGTGTAGCCAATATGGGACTATCTTGCTAGTCTAAAGGTAAAAACACCAAAAAAATCTTTAATACCAGACACAGGGTCTGAACTATATCATGGTATCCGTCTAATATAATTATGAACATATAAGCTACACCTATCCCTGTCTAGCTCACTGATACTAAATTTCCCAATACTCCCATTCGACAAGAAGTATACTAAAACTGACATATAAAGCTGAGGTCAAGGGTCAATATCTACTAGAAATTTTGATGTAAAGAGTAAAGGCAAAAGGCTAAGCTACCCAGATACTTGAACAATAATAAGTATTACATCTATTTAGACAATGTCAAACTATCTAATGTGCTTACTATGCATGCACACCCTTGATATACTGCACCTACTCTGCCATTCGAAGTTATTTTGATACTGCCTAACATCAACTAGGGAATTTATCTTATCTATTAGTATATTGACACTTCTAATGCCACTGATACCTATTAATATTAGCACCAAACTCTTATTCTTATGCACCCTATACTAAACTGTCAAGGATTCACAATCTGAAAATCCTCTTGACGAATGATATTTCTCTCCAAACAATACACTCAGAGACCAACTATAAAGTGCTAACTGCTACAAATTTGGAAGATAGATACACTACTTGCTACATCCATTGATACACTCCATGGAATGAACTAGAATAGCTAAAACTATATAACTCTATTGGTATAGATTGACTATGGAAGATGATAAGATCAAGTTTGCTTGCTAACTATAAGTGACTAACCAGAAAGAAGTTAACTATGCACAATTGGGTCTCACTATATTAAACCAATATTTATTGCTCATTGGAGCAAATACCATTGCTTTGGTGATTCATACTGATTTTGTGTATACAATAGATTTCTTTGTTTTGTGCAGGAATCACCACACTTAAGAATTCCTGATAGTTGAATACATGTCAACATTAGTAAATGTTGCTAAATTAAACATTAACCTTGAAGTATTTATAATCCTTCAATCTTCCCTTTAATTCATATTTTTTCCTTGCTACTTAAGAAGTTTGTAGAAAACTTCTCAATTCATAATCTTGATTTCGATCACCATTACTTTTTTATATTTTGTACCTCAAGGTCAAGATTTTGTGTTTCACCCTTCACTAATCCTTAGTTTCATTGGTCAACTCCAAATTGTCATCTTGATAACTTTTTATTCATATAATTAAATCTTTCAGTTTATGTCATCATCCTCAATATTTCCATTAATCCCTAAGAATATTAATTTATACATCGTAAATATTTAAATGTCAACGTTTACATACTTCAATAAATTTTGTATCCTAGAAAATTTCTCTATTACATATGATAATCCTTCAAACTAAATTTCTTACTTCTTATTTCTTGATTTTGCTATCATTCTCATTATGCTATTATGAGTATATATTGTTATCAATTTATCCACCAATATTTGTCTAAGAGATTATTCGAATATATTATATCTTTATATTAATCACATTCCCCTATCCAGTTCTGGATGACAAAGGCTCTTCCGTTGATGTTTAATCTAAGTGTAATATTTAATTCTACATACGCTCATTTGAACCATAATATCAGCAATTCTTCTTTGTTCTCCTACATCCCATATATGCCCTAGCTTCTTACAATAACCACAAATATATTCTTCTTGATTTGTCTCTGTTGAGCTAGAGTCCTAACTGGGTGATGATGCATATATTGTATATAGGACGCTTCAGAGGTCTAGGGTATATACTATTTATTGTTCTCTTGAGCATGGATTCGTTCTTGATGATAAATAATTTCCAGTAGTTGTTGAAGCATTTGACTTTGTTCCTTTTGAATGTTCCTCGTTCTTTCAACTCTTCTATAATTCGTGCCCCATTTCTTTTTGGTCCTCCATGATCCTGAGTTAGAGGCATTGTATCCTTTGAGGCTTTTTCCATATAAACCTTATTGCTTGCATATCCTTCAGACATGTTGGAGGTCTTCCTTTCTGAGGATTAGATGAGAAGATAATAAGTTTTAAGGAAGGATGATATTTAAAGTTTGCAAGAAAGAAGCAAAATATTCAAGAATCAAATTTTTGGAAATTTCTTAAACTTTGATTGAGTGCTCTCCTTTTCCTAACATCCATTATTCTCTTGCAGCTCATATAGTACTATAATCCTAAGTACTATTATGATATTGCACTAATGTAAGACGGGGCTGTAAGGGCTACCTAAAAATGGCCACGACCCGTACCTAGATATTCGGGAATGAGTACGTGGATACGTGCTACGCCCCATTCCGTAGAATCGATAGTCGTCCCCAAGCTTGATACCATACAAGCCTAAGTTGTACTCGTACAGGGCAGGGTCATAAGGTTATCTGAAACACAACAACAAATAGAGTACACAACAAAATTGAACATTACACAGAAGAAAACTTTGTTTTATTAATAATAACATCATTACAAGATTATATTTTGAAGGGTGCTGTACGGGCTTACAAACTGACTCTGTCATGACCCGCACCAAGTATAAGGGTGCGAGACTGTAGGTACGTCAGCCTACGCCGTAGTGTCGACGGTAGAACACTGTCCTAGGTCTCAAACATCTAACACAATATAAATGTACCTGTACAGAATATACTCTCCAATCGGAGGACATCTCAGAAGATACAACTCAATCACAAAAGCTAGAGGTAGATAAAAGCATGATAAGATAGATATGAAATCCACAGAGTGAGATACAACCAGAAATGAAATAAGTCTAAGTATTATCAACACCACTACATAATATTGAATAATACAAACTCAAAGACACAAAATAAGAAAGACAAAGCCTAGCAATCTAGCCTAAGAACTATGGTAGTATCCTCAGTGCAACTGGATCCTCTTGAGGGTCCAGGTCGCAAGTGTCGTCTATGCCAGCTCCATAAAGGTAGTGCCAAGGGTCCTCAGTTATCTGTAATATTTGTCAACGGGTCCAATCAAGGACAGGAACGAGCACAAATCTCCAAAACAGATCCAAAAATGGCAGGAAATATAGAACAATCAGTAGAATAAAATACATGAAACGCTGTAAGAGATGTACATAAGTAGTAAAAACAGATAAATTTGAGTACATGAAGGTTTGTATAGAAAATAAGAACTGTAAGTAAAAATAAGTGATTTACAGCACAAGATGGTTATGTAATCGGCTTGAATTGTACATGCCTAAGTTAACAGAGTTTGTACACGAGTATACTAAATAATAATCACGTACCACTTGTACTCTCTCCCCGCCCCGATCAATACACAAGGATCCGATCAAGTTATGTTACGTATACGATAGTTAGTTTTGCAAAAAAAAAACACGTGTGAGCACATGAGAGTACATGAGAGCATACGATTTGTACATGAATAATACGAATACAAGGAGTACACGATGCACATTGTAAAGTACATGAACATAAAATACCCGATGTATCTGCAGAGGGGATAACATCGTATGACAATATCCATGGAGTACTGGTCCGTGATAACAACGTGTCAGCATCAAGTAAAGTAGTCTAAAGCAAGCAATATAGATACTATCATGAATAAAAATAATCAAGAATGTACTCGCCGGATAACCTGAACTACTGATATGTATAGATGTCCAAACTGGAGGCACAGAGTCCTATTAGAGCAATACAGGTTATAAAGAGTTCAAATTATAATAATTGAAGTTTACAATACAATCTACATGATTCTAAGTCATTCTAGGTCAAAGTCAACTCTTGGTCAACTCTAGTCAACCTTCTAGTCAGACTAGGGCAATCATTTAGGCTAATTTGGTCAACTGTCTAGGGTTTGGTCAACTCTAGTCCAAGGGGTCAATATCTAGGTAAAAACTCTGTAGGGTTATCTCAACTCTAACTCAAGTATACCACAATCCAAGGTATAATAAAATACCTATATATTCTAAGTTAGCAATTGACATTATATATATATTATATTATAATATATATATATTATATATATATATATATATATATATGTATGTAACGCCCCAGTCCCAATATGCGCAGGGCTAAGTACGTAGACATGACAGTGTATACATACGAAGTACAGGGCCTTGTATGTATACATAAGTTGTAAAATACAGTAATCCAAGACAAACTAAATCTCATCCATAATGGAAAAATAATAATATAAAATCAACTTGAATATTTATGGTACAATCGTTGGCGGAGACAAAGTCCACTACCAACTATCTCAATGAAAGAAATGTACAAGAATCGATCGATAAATGGCAAGACGAACCAAGTACAATCGTCTTCGAAAGAATGGAGAGAATTACGGCCTTGGCTAGAACACCTGCAGTGAATCATGAAAACACACACCTGAGAAATAACCAGGTCCTCAGAGGGACGTAGCAAGATACAGGAAGAACAAGCTAATATGACTGTCAAAATAATAATAATAATATGTAAAGACTCTCCTAGACACAAGCATGCAAAAGGAAATGCTAATCATCTATTGTGCAATTTAGAAGACAACTTTCATGCGCATGGGTGATTTTAGGCTTATAAGTACGCAACTGGTATCCAGTCATACGTATCCGTCCGTAACGTCCAAACGTCAGGGTATCTGCAAATATATCGCCATAGTTCCTTTCAAAAACTATGGGTTACCTGTTTGGCTTCCCATACGCACTAGCACTGTCCTCCCCCAATATTTCCTACCCTGTCCAAGTCATGTCCATAACTCGTCCAGTTTTGTAACTGCTTGAGTCTTAAACCCTAGTTATAGCAGTTACGAATATCTACCGTCATACGACTTTAGAGATAGCTAGTCAATATGTAAGCCGTGCCCCTAATAAAATGCCTCAAATCGTGTAATGTAAGTGTCATGGCCAAAGGAAATATAAGATATCCCCCAACAAGAAGGTAGTCCGCTAACACTAAGTTAACATGCATATAGTAAAGTAAACGACTAATAGAGTCGCTTGCACCCAAGTGTGGCTTGGATGCGCAATTTATAACAAATGAAACTAACAATATGAAACAAGTAAATATACGAAAAAAATAATATGACAGTAAATTAGCAAGGTATACTTGCTGGTGGGGTCACCCGGTGTGCTGCGATGATCATGATGGCACATCATATAACTTTGATGTTACAACTATGCCAGACGGCCTCCAATAATGGCACTGACTGTTCCATCGGGTCAAAATTGTTAATTTAGTTAGGGACGAAATGAGGTAGTTCATAAATGGGCGAGGGATTTTAGGAATAATGGGCTTGGCTATGGACATGACGATAATCGAAGAAATTCACAAAAATACTTAAAAATTTTAGAAAACTATTTATAATAGTTGAAAACATATTTTTATTTGTTAAAATAATTTACGAAACTGCTTAAAATAATTTTATATATAACAATTAGGAACTATATAAAACATTCTAGGACAAAACTATAACTGGTAGATCAAATAACTTATCATAAATTAATATACCCTTAGGGTTTAGAAAGTAATTTCTAACTAAATAGTGAAAAATTTCTAGGGTTGAAATATTATAACCATTTGTTTTTATACCATAAAACTAGTATAAACAAAGCTTATTTTAAAGTACCACAAAATATAATAATACTTTTATTAGTCAAGAATATTTTGCTAAATATAAAAACCAAAGAAAATGTTTTGGGGCTAAAACCCAAAATTTAAAATTATATAGATAGCTCTAACCAGTTTTACTATAGTTTAGAAAGTAATATATAATTTTAAAATAAATACAAATTTAATAACCTAATAATAAAAATGATAACAAGTATAGTAGACTTAAATACAATACTATAAAAGTAACATTAACAATAATAATACTAATAATAATAATAATAATAATAATATAATAATAATAATAATAATAATAATTAAACAACACAATAAAAAACAAATTAAAACCAAACACCATAAAATAAACCATAATGAAAACCGAAGCTATTACTGAAAAGAGGAGAGAGAAAGAAAGGGAAGTGGGATCGGAAAGAGGAAGGTCGGAAGCTCGGGGCGGCGAGCCAGCTCGGGGCGGCGCCAGAGTAGTAGAGAAGATGGGGTTTTAAACCCACGCGACGGTGGCGCCGATGGGGAACCGCGCGGGCGGAGGAGACGGCTTCCAGTACGGTCTCGACGACCGGCTGTCGGGCACGGAGAGGCGGCGGTTCGTATGGGCGACGTTCGTGGAGATGCAGCATCGACTGCATGGGAGGCTAGCCGGCCTGTGCGGTGTACGGTGGCCGACGGACTGAGGGTGCTGGCGTGCGACGGACGCGGGAAGGAGTGGGGCTCGGGCACGGCGGCGTGGCGACTAGGGCTGACGGGGACGGTGACTCCGGTGCTTGAGCTGAGCATGGGGCCGCTCGGCGATAGCACGGTCCAGGCGGCAGCGCTGATGGCAGGCCGGGGTCGCGGTGCCAGATCCATAACGGAGATGCTCCGACGCCGGAACTGATGGTCGCGGCGGTGGTGCGGGTAAGTGGGTTTTGGATTTTTCCTTATTCTTTCTTCTTTGTTGGTGGCGGTGATTTATTTTGGGACGGTGGTCATGGTGGTTGTGGGGCGACGTGTGGCGGACGAGGAGGTGGTTTGGCAGTAGAGGGAATGGGTGGCGGCGGCAGTGATTGGTAAAGTGTTGGTGTTCGGGGCGATGAATGGAGGCATGAGAGGTTTGGTCGGGGTTGGTCGAATTTGTCGTGATGGTGTTTGGTGGCTGAGGTGGTGGCGAAACTGATGGTGTTTTGGGGCAGGTGTGGTCATTGGGGTGGAACAGTGGTGGCGATGGGGGTTCTGGCAGTGGTTGGCCATGGCGTTTGGTTTTTGGGGCTGATCGAGAGAGGAGGAGGCGACCACGGGGTCGGGTGCTACCGTGGGTTCTGGGAGGAGGGCAGTGGGAGGTGGAGTCGTCGGCTTTTGCGATCGCGACAGGATTCGACGAGGAGGATGGCCGTCTAGAGTCAGGTTTTAGGGCTTGGTGTCGAAGATGTACTGGAAATGGTGTCGGACGTGTCCGACACTGGAATGGTGATAATGAGATGTGTCCGGGTGTGTCGGACACGAAGAGGTCATATATAATTAAATGTAAAGGATGGAAAATACTGGAAAGACACCCGGAGTCGGATCCGAGGCCGTCACGGCTGACACGGGAGCAGAGGATACGACACGATGCACAACACATGTGGTGAATATTTTGGAGATCAGTTGTGAAGAAAACAATATGGAGGCTCCCCTATTTATAGGGTTGAGGAATTCTTTATAGATAAATATTAGGATTAATTTAAAACTCCCGTAGATAAATTATAATTTATTTCAAATCAATTTAATACCAATCAAATCAAAATCCGATCTAATTTGAATCTATATATAGATATATCATATCTATAAATCAAATACATTCAATAAATCAAATCTTAATTTAGATAAATTATCTATAAGTTTAAACTATTTTAGAAATAAATCAATAAATCAAATCTGAATTTAAATTGCCATAAATGGTTAAGCATTAAATCCACAAATTTTAAAATATCTTTGTAATAAATAATAATCATAATTAATTTCAAAATCCAAACAATTATTCAATTATTTGAAATACCTTTTAAAATAAATAAATACAAATTTAGCTTTCAAAATAAAAATATACGCGAATTAAAAATAAATAAATGCAATTAGCTTTCGAAAAATAAAATATACGCGAATTAAATTTCACGTACTTTGCATACGATAAACATTATTTTACAAAGGAGAATATCATTTCTTAAGTTAAAAATAAAAATATAAAAAAACTTTTATAATAATAAAATAAATAATTTATTTTTAAATTTTGATGCGACGCTTTTCACAACTTTTAATAAAAATATTTATTATATATATTATTTTGAAACCATCACTGATAATAAATTAAAAACTATTTTTCTAAAATATGTACCTCGCACATATTCGCACTCGACGAGTAAATACAAAAAAATACAAATTCTCGCACGACGTACAATACGACTATGCGACGTATAAATACAAAAAAACCAGTACTAAAAATATAGTAGAAATTTAGGAATTTTACATCCTACCCAACTTACAAAAATTTTGTCCTCAAAATGAAGAATAATAGGGGTGGATGAGAAGGTCCACATGGGTATATCGGTAATGAATACGATCAAGTCACTGGACGAGGCAAAGAAACGACGTTCAATACAAACATGCATTAGAAAATCGTGATTTCAAATAATGACAAAAATAAATCATGGATATGGCTAACTAACGCTAGAAGGAAAATGATTAAGGTTAAAGTTTAATCAAGATAACATGCAATAAAGAATAGTACGGTATCAAGAGAAATAAATTTGAGAACTTAAAGACATGGTTCCTTGAGAGTAGGTTGGGGGCACGATTAAGAGAGCGATTAGGTGCACGCCTAAATTAAGCGATTAGAAGGTCATGATAGTAAATATAGGTCCGAGAAGAAGGACGAGCAGTTTAGGACGAAGGTATAGTAACATTGAGTGGTAATGGTCATGAGTGAAAGGACAGCTAGAGGAAATTCAAGTATAAGCGTCTTCGTCCTTCTAAAATAGATGAAGGTGAAAGTAACAAAGGGTTAGAAGAAGAGATTATCGAATATGAATACGAATACGTGGTTCAAAAGAGACCGAATAATTCAAAAAGAATTGTCAAGGTAATAGTGATGAGATTCTAAGGGTAAGTTTAACTATATCTCAACCACGTAGAATAATCGTGTGAAAGGCGAACCATAGTGCACTAGGTTGATCAGACCATCATGCACCGGTTCTGAGTAGACAATATGTTAGTGGGGGGCCCCCAATAAAATATGTCCTTGAACAAGCTTGATAAAAAGTAAGCTTGCAAAGATTAGGCTATTTAGCAGCATTATTCACGATGGTAAAAACATAGGCACAAGAGCGTAAGAGTGAAAGAAGGTAGAATTAGTTCAACTCCTTAAGAGTCTAAGTCTTGTCATGTGATTGTTCCTATACATTCATCCTACTGTCCTTTGTCTAAGGCTTGGTGGGCTAGATAAGTTAGGGTCCTATAAAGGCTATATTCTAAGTAATTTAATATGGGTCATAAGGAAAAAGAAATGTTAGGTCGTGAGGTATCTACCCAACTTACAAGAGTTAAACTAGTGGGACGATGGGACAATGGGTCATGTCTACCTAGTATGGGTTACCTTATTAATCTCTATCAAGCACGAAAGAAGGGCACGGATCACGATAGAAGGGATCAAGCAAGATGCAACTCGAGGAGTCAAGCGAGAAGGCGGTCAAGTATGTGGATAAGATCCTAGACTCTAATCCTATACGCAGGTTTGCTTGATACAGTAAAATAACCAAACAATTTATCTTGACCTGCATGGGCCACCACAAAAATATGTAACGCCCCAATCCCAATATACGTAGAACTAAGTACGTAGACATGCCAGCTGTATACATATGAAGTACATGGGCCTTGTATGTATACATAAGCTGTAAAATATAGTAATCCAGGACAAACTAAATCTTATCCATAATGAAAAAAATAATAATATAAAATCAACTTGAATATTTATGGTACAATCGTTGGGCGGAGACAAAGTCTACTACCAACTATCTTAATGAAATAAATGTATAAGAATCGATCGATAAAATGACAAGACGAACCAAGCGCAATCGTCTTCGAAGGAATGGATAGAATCACGGCCTTGGCAAGGACACCTGCAGTTAATCATGAAAACACATACCTGAAAAATAACCAGGTCCTCAGAGGGACGTATCAAGATACAGGAAGAACAAGCTAATATGACTGTCAAAATAATAATAATAATATGTAAAGACTTTCCTAGACACAAGCATGAAAAAGGGAATGCTAATCATCTATTGTGCAATTTAGAGGACAACTTTCATGCGCATGGGTGGAATTTTAGGCTTATAAGTACGCAACTGGCATCCAGTCATACGTATCCGTCCGTAACGTCCAAAACGTAAGAGGGCATCTGCAAATATATCGCCATAGTTCCTTTCAAAAACTATGGGTTACCTGTTTGGCTTCCCATACGCACTAGCGATTGTCCTCCCCCAATATTTTCCACCTCGTCCAAGTCATGTCCATAACTCGTCCAGTTTTGTAACTGCTTGAGTCTCTAAACCCTTGTCATAGCAGTTACGAATATCTACCGTCGCATGACTTTAGAGATAGCTAGTCAATATGTAAGCCGTGCCCCTAATAAAATACCTCAAACCGTATAGTATAAGTGTCATGGACAAAGGAGATATAAGACATCCCCCAACAAGAAGGTAGTCCGCAAATACTAAGTTAACATGCATATAGTAAAGTAAAATGACTAATAGAGTCGCTTGCACCCATGTGTGGCTTGGACGCGCAATTTATAACAAAGGAAACTAACAATATAAAACAAGTAAATAATACAAAAATAAATAATATGACAGTAAATTAGCAAGGTATACTTGCCTGGTGTGGTCGCCAGGTGTGCTGCGATGATCATGATCGAACAGCATATGACTTCGATGTTACAACTATGCCAGACGGCCTCCAATAATGGCACGGACTGTTCCATCGGGTCCAAAATTGTCAATTTAGTTAGGGACGACATGAGGTAGTACATAAATGGGCGAAGGATTTTAGGAATAATGGGCTTGGCTATGAGGATAATCGAAGAAATTCATAAAAATACTTATAAAATTTTAGAAAAATATTTATAATAGTTGAAAACATTTTTTATTAGTTAAAATAATTTACGAAACTGCTTAAAAATAATTTTATATATAACAATAGGGAACTATATAAAAATTGATCTAGGACAAAACTATAACTGGTAGATCAAAATAACTTATCATAAATTAATATACCCTTAGGGTTTAGAAAGTAATTTCTAACTAAATAGTGAAAAATTTTCTAGGGTTGAAAATATTATAACCATTTGTTTTTATACCATAAAACTAGTATAAATAAAGCTTATTTTAAAGTACCACAAAATATAATAATAATTTTATTAGTCAAGAATATATTTGCTAATATAAAAACCAAAGAAAATATTTTGGGGCTAAAATCCAAAATTTAAAATTATATAGATGGCTCTAACCAGTTTTATATATAGTTTAGAAAGTAATATATAATTCTTAAAATAAATACAAATTTTAATAACCTGATAATAAAAATAATAACAAGTATAGTAGACTTAAATACAATACTAATAAAAGTAACATTAATAATAATAATAATAATAATAATAATAATAATAATAATAATAATAATAATAATAATAATAATAATAATGATTAAACAACAACAGATAAAAAAATAATTAAAACCACGACACCACAAAACAAACCATTAATAAAAACTGAAGCTATTACTGAAAAGAGGGGAGAGAGAGAAGAAAAGGAGAAAGGGAAGAGGGATCGGAAAGAGGGAAGGTTGGAAGCTCGGGGCAGCGCCGGAGTGAGGTAGAGAAGATGGGGGTTTTAACCCACGCGGTGGTGGCACCGAGATGGGGAACCGCGCGGGCGGAGGAGACGGCTTCCAGTTCGATTTCGGCGATCGGTGGTCGAGCACGGGGAGACGACGGCTCGTGTTGGCGACGTTCGTGGAGATGCAGCACCGGCTGTACGGGAGACGAGCCGGCCTGCACGGCGTGGTGCGATGGCCGAGCGGACTGAGGGTGCTGGCGTGCGGCGGACGCGGGGGAGGAGATGGGGCTCGGGCACGACGACGTGGCGACTAAGGCTGACGGGGATGGTGACTCCGATGCTTGAGCTGAGCATGGGGCTGCTCATCGGTAGCGCGCTCCAGACGGCATCGCT
>JANAVB010022999.1:16916411-16951411 GCA_029216955.1 Iris pallida | reverse complement strand
TCTTAATCTCGGTTATGTTATCTACAAGTCTGTTCAAGCAGTTTTCCAAGTTTCATAATATCCTGGTCGTAAATCGACCGCCAACTTTGGATTTCGGGACAGTTTCTAAATCCCGAAAATCGAGATTTTTCTCGATTTTGGGACTCATTTATCGTCGTGTATAGAGCGAAATAAAGTGAAGTATCTGAAGGAAAACGAAGTCGGTTATGTAGTCGACATACCGGGGAAATTCGTTCGTAAAAGCAAACGACGTGGAGGGAGTTCCGCTATTGCGAAGTTGGGTCGGCCCGGGGTTGTCACTGTCGTTTAGTTCGCGGTTCTGCTTGCACGCACGGTTTGGCTGGCCTGTGGCCGGCCGGCGGTGGCCCGCAGAAGCACGCGCGACCGTCGCAGTGGCCGCCCAGGCTAGGGTGTGTGCGGCGTTAGGGGAGAGTTAGGGTTTTGTTTAACACTCCCGATCTCCCTCTCTATGCACGAAATATAACCGGGGGGGGGGGGGGGAGGGGGGGTTGGTTTGGCGCTCGGCCGGGTCTGGTTGGGATGGCCCCCCTGCTGCTTTCTATTGCTTTTCTTTATTTCTTTTTTTCTTTTCTATTTCATATATATATATATATATATATATATATATATATATATATATATATAAATCTATGTACATTTATACATATATATATATACACACACACATACATATATATTATATATACCCACTAATATATGTATATTTATATTTGTATTAACATACACATATATTTAATATATATTTATATATTTATCCACATACATTTTATATTTAATATATTTTTATATATACATACACGTACATTTTATATATTTATTTATATATTTTATACACATGTATATATACGGACATATATGTATTTATATATATACACGTACACACATATCTTTATATATATTTATGTATACATACACCGGTACACCTATATATATATATATATATATATATATATATATATATATATATATATATATATATATATATATATATATATATATATAAGCCTAAATATATATATATATATATATATATATATATATATATATATATATATATATATATATATATATATATATATATATATAAGCCTAATTTTTCATTTACCATAAATACACTTCTATACATATACATATACATATATATATAAGTATATATATAACTTAGTTAATTCCCATAAAACCCAACCTATTTGTTATGGAAAATTATTTACTATATTATATTATCAATAAAACATTATTTAGTATTAAGAACTTATAATATATATATACCACTACCTTTTGTGAAATCGGCTACCATGTCACTAAACGGGAATAGTGATACGACATACGTCTACCTGGACGCCTTTGGTCGCACTACGTGCCTACACGGCTTGGGTTGGGTTCTGGTTAGTTTGGTACGACTTAGTCTTCTAAAAGTCAATAATCTAAATGATAAATAATTAAAACATCTTTAGAGGTTAGGTCGCAACTTGGCCTAGTTTTTCTAGTTAGGACACCACTATGGCTCGGCCTTCTCTACCAGGGCTAATACCCTAGTCAAAGCACGCCACTGCACTATCCGTGCCATGATTCCTAGTCGCCTTATATTCTAATTCCTAACCATGACTAAATTCATCTACCATAACTAATTAATTATTTATAAAATCTAAAAATCACCATTTAAATAAAATAATTATAATAAAAAAATATTTTCAAAATTTCTGGGAAGGGGAGCTACAAATCTACCTACCTTAAAAATAATTTCGTCCTCGAAATTCTAACTCAGAACTATTATTAAAAAAATTCAAAAGAAAGTCTACCTTAACCTTAATCTCCCCAATTTAATTACTCAAAATATTTTATAACCTTCTCTAGCCATTTTATAACTCTGAATACTTGAGGACTTCTACCCACCTTTGGTCACACTACTCCATCAAATCTCCTGTCGCTAAATCTTTATAATCTTCCAACTAATTGCTAAAATTTCTACCAATAGATATCTAGGCGATATGACATCTAGAATCCTCTCCTATCTATCCAGCAACCCAAAATTTAGCAAGCAGTAATTTACACAAGTAGCTAAGGAATATTGATAAATTCTAATAAACATGACCATTCGTCACTCTGAAATAGAAATGACAGTAAGATAAGAAAGAATAATCGAGAGCAAATATGAAGTTTCAAGGGTGATAAATCCAATGATGCAGATAGAGCGAAGGTTTATGAACCATTGACTTATTTGCTAGATTGGGCTACTCTAGTCCTGTCACTTGCTAAATCGAAGAACCCTTCGTTTCTTAGAGGGGCTTGGAATCCATGTAATACGGAAATTTTGTTCTCGAAATTAATCCAAACAAGGTTCCATACACTACACCAAAATGCTAAATTAGGAACACTAGTCATTTTTCGATTTGGAACACTTATTTTCTGTACCTAGGTTTTGGAACAGAATAAAAGCATTCCAGATAAAAAAAGTGTTCCTAATATATTTTATTTTAATTTTCAAAAAATATATTTATTTAGCAATCCTTTTATATCGTTCCAAATATATTCAAATTTGAGCGTGCACACATATAATAGTTTTTCTCCCAAATCCAATGGCTACGATCTGATCTCCATTATCTAAATATAATATATGTTAGTACCCAAGCCTCCTTTTTTTTTCTCTCACTCCTTCCAGATTAAGAGATTCAGAGAAGCACCACCCTTACCACCATCTACCTCCTCCTCCACAAAACCCTAACCTTGATTCCTCCATATCTTCTCCATAATAATAAAACCCTTACCTTAATTCAAATATCCTCAACTCCCCTTCCCCTCATCCTCTCTTATAGCGCGACTCTAGCCTCATTCCTCTACACCGACGAGTTCCCAGGCAGGGCAACGATGAACGGGCGGGTGCAGGATTCGACCCAGGAGTCGGCCTCTAACATGTTCCAGATCAGCATCGTCTTGTCCACCTTCTAGAGGCTCGTCAACACCATCAGAGCCCCAAAGGACACTCCGGAGCTCAGAGAGAAATCATAACCCCCTTCCTGTTGTGTTACTTTAATTATTCTTTCATTTTTTGTTTGTAGGATGGGAATCTACTACAAATTTTGTGTTTTCTTTGGGAAAGTTAACTCCTTTATTGCTTAGGTCATGAATTCTTTCAGCTGAAGAGCAAAATGGCTCTAGATATTTACTATGAACTAGAAAGTAAAGTCTTTCTAATTTTTGGGAAATTTTACTTCCTCTAAAGGCATTACACTAGGAATTTAGGGCTGTCTTGAAAATTTGGGCAAAAATTTTATATAATTTTTTAAGTATAACTTTCATAACCAATAACTAACAGAAGCAACAACGTTATTGTTAAAGAAATCTATCTATACAACTTCTATACATTATATGATTATAGGATGTTGTAGGGTGTTGTGATTGATAAAGAAAATAGAAAACTCTCTAGTCACTTGATGAGCTAGTTTCACTTCAAGCCTACAATATTTAGTTATTTATACATGTAACACTGCATTGTAAATTTTTAAAGATTTCTTATAACACACAATTTTAAATTGTATGATTTGACGTTTACAAGCATATTTCATCATCTCATCAAAGGCTAACAATCTGTGGCATTCTCTGGCACTCTCTTCTGTTGCACAATGACTATAGGCTTTCCCAAGCTCACTAAAATGTAACTCTTTGCAAGAATGATAAATATTAATTCTTTTATAGTCTCAAAGATGCAATCTCTCATGGAGAAAATAGTTCTAATAGCTGCATAACCACCATTTCATCATACATTTTATATCCCTCTGCCAATATTGCTAGATGTCAAATACACCCTCCAGCCAAAATCATAAGAGAGCCTCTTAAACCAATTAAAAATGCAGGATATCACATAGTTAGATGTCAATTATGGTAATAGACCAAGCAGACAGATGTAAGAAGAAACAAGTAGCCATTTGCAAAGGTTTCACTAAAATGGAGTCAATGCCTCGGTAACTTTTTGGATTATGTCATCTATCTTCCCTGTTAAACGTTAAATTCTTTATACCTACTCTATGCATTGGATAAACTAAGTCCTAATTATGAACTCTCCTTAATATGTTTTTTCCCTCTTCATGATTGAATTACCACTGTTTGCTGCCTCTAGTTTTCCTAGTACATTTATTTTTGTATGCCATATGCTTAAAAAGACATTTCTAATTCAATTATCCTTCTGACAGGCATAAGATGAGGATACATATAGGACAACTAGTGAAAGTTACTTCAACAAAGCTTAAAAAAGTTACTAAGGCCGATCACCGCACCAAAGTTAGTATGAGTATTCCTAACATGCCACTTTTAATTACTAATTAATTGTGTATCTAAATTTTTGTTTTTAATTTTTTATGACCCATCTTTTATATCTTTTGTCTACAAAAACAGGTGTTTTAAAAAAAAATTCCGTTAATGATCTTTACTTGGATGATTTAAGGTTACAAAACATCCGATTAACCTTATTTATTGGTTACATGGTATTTGTTGGGGATTGGATATGTCTATATGACCAGGCCTTAATAGTTATTTATCACCATTGTTTTGTCCAGGTTTAGTGCAATTATAATTGGGAATCCTTGTGAAGCATAATACTCCAAGAATTCTAAAAGAAGTTCTCTTATGAGGTTTAGAATGGATTTGCAGTTAGTAACTTAGTTATCATAGAGTAAAGGAGGTTGACGATGGGATAGCATATAAAGCACGTCAGACCTGTTAAATGCATCATAGATTACACTAACTGCAACTACGAAAGTAAACCATCATATGTATAGGTTCATAATTTAAAGAACACTTGTTGAAACAATTATATATTCCAGTCGGAATATAGTCCAATTTTTCTTTATTTTAATCATATATATATATATATATATATATATATATATATATATAATATATATATATAATCAAATATATAATATATATATATATATATATATATATATATATATATTTATATATATATATATAATATATATATATATATATATATATATATATATATATATATAATATATATATATATATATATATATATATATATATATATATATATATATATATATATATATATATATTAGTTAGGCTTGGTTGGTCCAAATTGTTTTTCGTGCCTCCAGTTTTTTTTGTCTAACTCACTATTAATGCACTGTCCTTGCAAGTTTGAAGCTAATGAATATCAATTTTGATTATTTTTATTGTTGTTCACTCCAGAAAAGAAAGAAAAGGTAAATGTTTACCTTGAAGACAACCAAATTCTTTAACAAATGGAAGTTGTAAAGAATGAAATTGAGCTTATGATTAAGTATGTGACAAATCATATTTATTGTGTGGTATTTGAAACTATATCTTACCTTGTCATTTTGCACTTGTTTCTTGATGGATCTAATAATATTTATGTGCTATCTCACTAGCGAGGATTTCAAGTTAGGTTTTATCACTGAATTTCTTGAGTAAGGTTTCACTAATAAATTTCTGTAACCATTATTATTGAACTAGAATGTATCAGTTTCTTCGCTTCTTAAAAACTTTATCCTCTCTCTTATATATATCCAGGTGCCAAAAACTCAAAGTAGTTTATGAATTTTTCTTCATAAAATAGTTATGGGTTTTTGTTAATAGACAAGTCATGTTTTGTTCCTATCATTAGTCAAATGATGTTAAGTTTTTATAAGTTTTACGCTAGTAATCCTTTGATCTTTTGCTTTGGGTTTGACAAACATAAGCTTATCAACCACTATGTTTTTGTATAAAATAAAGGGTATAATCAGTAAGGGAAAATGTCTATTTAACTCACTATTAACTAAGGGGATGTTTGGTTGCCTGTGTTGCTGCATCTTTTGTTGCAGCACTTACGCCAATTTCGGTGTGTGTTTCACTGTAAATAGAACACTTATTACAGAAAAAAGCTGCATTACTTATACAAATCCCATCAAATTCTAAAGCATTTGTTGCTGCCAATATGGTTGGAACTCCATTCACATCAGTTTTTGCTGCATGGGATCTCCGTTTACAGGCAACCGAACATCCCCTGAATGGGATCAGTAGATCCTAGATCTACTGGTAGCAACACTAAATTTGAATTTAAGAGTTTACTTGTGGTAATATAACTCAGATGTAAGCTTTATTATGTCGGATCAATTGGACACTTGGGGATATAGCCTATATTTTTTTTGAACTTTTAATTGACCCGCCTTGTTGTGCGTAGTATATCTACACAGATATTTCAGTCTAATCTTAATTTCTTCAATGTTTTCTTTTCAGGGATTAATATTTGATCCTGCAACAGGTGCTACTCTGCATATTGAACTGGCGATATCAAATTATTGGAGACATTCAAGGGGTATTATAACATATGTTCTGCTTTGTGACTCATAATTAACACTTGTCCCAGTTAACTATTAGCTGATGCAAAATGTTAGGTCCCACAAATCCCTAATATCTTTCATATTCTTATAGGGGATGTAGCTTATACTATTATTGACAAAAGAGTCAAAGTAAAACGTGGTAACCGAGAGATATTAAGTGACGATGGTAATGTAACATGTAAAGCATGGATTTAGATGCAAAATTTTAGTTTGCATTTACATGGATTTGGATGTTACTTTGCCCTTTACTAGCATGATGCCATAATAATTTCCAATCAAAAAATTATTTTCTGCATTAATCAATATATAGTATTACATTCATCCCTATCAGTAGACTCTCTTGTTCATATTGTTTTCATTGACATACATTTAACCTATAATTCCAAAGCATATTATCACCAGAAATACTTGCTCCAGAATATGACTCTATATCTCATTTGCACATGTTTTGCAGATTTTCAAATTCAGGAGATGATGAATCTGGCGAACCATCGGGAATAGAAAAGGATAATTCCAGGTTAGCTGCCATTCAGAAGCAAAATGCTTATATAAAATTATAATGTGAATGTTTTATTATTGTCTCTAATATCATGTTTGACAGGTTTTTTAATCTTTGTCACAGTGCAATTCGTCCTTTTGTAATTTCTTTCTGCTTTTAACTTCATGTTTTATACTTTGCAATAATCAGTGGTGATGGTGCTCAAAAGAAGGGCAATACTGAGTTCCTCAAAAATGTAAGTCCTCATAAGTTTTGAGATCTAATGTTGGCTTCAAATAGAGGATTGTAAATCCAAATTCATCTATTTCTATTCAAGTTTAGTTTGTTTCATTGAACAATATGATTGTGAATTTTGGCTGTTAGCGGAAAGTGTTAAGGGGGTTAGGTCATTAGTGAGTGCCCTAATATATGGGCAACACCGATATGTGTGATACGTTTCTGATCAGAAGGAGAAACGTCATATCCTTTCTGATGGCAACATTAGCTAATAAATATATGCTTAGAAGCCTGAGAAGAGTTTATCTGAGACAAGACCAAGATGGTGAGCAAAATATGTGCAACCAATGACTTTAGGGGGCACCAAGAAAAACTCTGTAGTTGGAAAGGAAAAAAATAGAGACTAGTGGTTGAGAATGACTAGGCATGCGGTTGATAATTAGATATGAGCAGTGAGAAGAGAAATTTTCAGTAATTGTGTGGAATATTCTTCTAGAAGAGTAAGGTGTGAGCCACCTCAAGTAAATGTCATTTTTTGCATTCAAGCATATCATTTTATTGAGCTATATAAGAGCATAAGAGCATAATGCTGATGAATATTCTACGATATGCACAAGTTTCTTCAAACTCTTATCTTAGATACTCTCGATTATCATCAGTATGAAGTTTATTAATAGTAGTAGAGAACTTTATATGGATTTCGTTGAGAAACATTCGTAAATCAAGATCATTTTGGAACTAACTCAAAGCAAGAAGAACCAACTCATCTGAGAATGGTTATTAATAAATGTTCATGAGATAATCCATATAAACTTTACAATTTATTTGGGCCCAAAATATCAGAATTATTATTAATAAATTGTCTCAATCCCTTCTTCACCAGTTTCTCCTTATGCAGGCACTTCTAAAATTTACAGTTTTTTTCTTGTGAACTTGTTTAAACTACTTCATAATCCTGAATAGTCATATTAAAGCAAGTACCTATACATGTAATCATAAGTGTTCGATGCTTATAGTTCTGCAAGAATCCACTTAACATAGTGGTTCATGACTGCAGGGTGCTACGTAATAGGCGAGAGCTAATGGAATGCTTGCCTGGTCAAAAAGCTAATCTCTTATTACTAATCTACTTCTTATTATCCTAATTTAGTATTGCCTTGTATTCAACATCTGCTACTAGTTTCTTATTGTTTGCCAAGAATGAATTGAATTCTTACCAGATAAAATATTATTTGATTGTTTAAAGGTGACATTTAGTGAAAATTTATAATTTTGCACCTTTTAGTTGAAACATTGATAATATTTTTTCAGAAAACATATGGCATAAATCTTTTTGAATCTTCAAATATGCTATTTCTCTTTGTTACAAATGAAAATATTATTTCCGGAACCAAACAGAGAATGAAAAAAAAGTAATGCTGATTGAAGAAGTTGCCTTGCCTTTACTAGCTATTCTCATGATTTAACCACTATTATGAAGAGAACAAACTTTCACTATCCTTTAATTTTTTTATTAGATAAGTTTCAACCACATTGTTTGGATCAAATAACTTGGATTTCCAGTAGTGTGTGTTTGCCATTGATTGTAAAAGTACATAACAGTTTTATGGGAGGACTGAACTTAGACTCACAATACAAACTCGCTCGTACAAAGAAAGCCTAGGAATAAAAACCTAGGTACATCAATCTAAGTACAATTGTTTATTTTTGATTCTGGGGGGTGATGGTAGAGACTCGAGAGAGTGCTATCAACTCTGCCTTACTCCTTGGATGATCGGACATAGCCTTGGCTCTGATAAAAAAATGCTCTCGGGATACGTGGGAAGATTCTTCTGTGCGTCGTCGCTCTCTGTGTGCGTGCCTCTGTCTCTCTATGGGTCCAGAGTTTGCAAGGGAATAGCAGCTTGCTATTTATAAGAGTGGGGGTGTGATAAGTAGAGTTTGCAATAATTACCCCTTAAACAGTGAGCGGTTAAGATTTGCCTTGATCTTGTTTTTTTGTTGATTGTAACAAATCTGCATCATTTATTAGAAACTGATCCGGGTAATTATGATGATTGCAATAAATCTGATTGTTGTGATTTGTTGATAGCAACAAATGCGGGTGGGTAAATCTTGGTTGATCTTGTGCCACGTGTCTAACCGTCATTATGCTGCGAGCCGTAGGAACGCGGGGGATTAAGTCTTAACTGATCTTCTGCCACGTGTCCTAATCGCGAGCCGCATGGACAGGGTGTCCTGACAGAGCCGCATGCGTGTGGTCTGGTAATTGAGCCGCATAATGATACCCCCATGATTCGAGCCGCATGAGGGTGACAGGCACATAGGTGTGACCTCCGAAATCTGAGCCGCATGAGGGTGGCTCCCCATGATCCGAACCTCATAAGGATAGCCATGTGTCAAAGCCGCATGGGTGTAGCCTCCCAGAATCTGAGCCGCATGAGAATGGCCCCCGTGATCCGAGCCGCATGAGAGTAGCAGCAGCATGAGGGTGGCCTCCAACTGAACCGCATAAGGGTGGCCACGTGTTCAGAGCCGCATGGAAGACCTTGAAGCGATCCGCATGAAGAGCTTTAGAATTTTTGGTGGATCGTGCTAGCTATAGAGATTTTCTTTGTTTCCCTAGGAGCACGCCATTATGTCAGAGTCATCATTACAGCTTTATGTCAGAGCTGTCATTTCTTCTTTATGTCAGAGCTGCCTTGTTGCGTCAGAGCATTAAATGAGGCCGATGCTTGATGGCCAGCCGTAGAGGCGAACCGCATAAGGCCACATGGCTTTTACCCGAGCCACATGGCTATGTTGGGGACTTTTGAGCCGCATGAAGCTCTAGGGGATTCTTGAGCCGCATGAAGCTCTGAGAGATTCTTTGAACCGCATGAGGCTCCCTCTATTTTGAGCCGCATGGACTTTTCTGTTCTTTTCCATGCTTCTACAAGACCCCCTTCAAAGTTTTTAATTTGTAAAATTGAAATACTTTGAATAAGAAGCATGGTTATGTCCACATAAGCTCTTCTGGCCACATAAGATGTTCTGGCCGCATGGACGTCCTAGCCGCATGGACTGTCTGGCCGTATGGATTTCTTAGCCGCATGGACTGTTCTGGCTGCATGTTGTCCTCTCTGCCACGTATGCGTCTCATTTAATGACCCTTGATTTTGTCTCGATTTGCTTCGGATTTGAAGCTGCCTTTTGGGGCAAGATCCCAAGGGTCAGTTTTAAATACCCATATTTGCCTCGATAACCGAAGCGTCGATTTTGTTCTTTAGGCGGCACACGGATCGAAGCGTTCATCGGTCTATGAGCCCCCCTGTCTGCCTATAAATAAGAGTAACTTTTTAGAGAAATACTCTTTACTCTCTTCTCCGGTTCAAGCTCTTCTTGCCCTAACTGCCATCTTCTTCTTCTTCTTCTTCGATCACCGATGGCCCCCAAGACTTCCAAGGCTGCGACGAAGGATAAATGAGTGGCTTCTACGTCGACTGCGGCGCCTGAGGTTCATTCCGACGTTCACCCCACCATTGCTGGTAAAGATTTTGGGAGAAATTGTATGAACTCAGAACCTAACCATCGTGGCTATGTCGCATATTTTATGCACGGGCCTTCTTCATCTGTTCAAATTGTATATGTCACATGTATATCCCATGTCCGAGCCACATGGGGGTATACCCCTGTCCGAGCCGTATGAGAGTCGTCTAGTGGCTGCATAATCACTTTGCAAGCTGAACCACATAAGGACCCGTCGAACAGAGCTGCATAAGTCCCACTGAACTGAGTCGCATGAAGCCCCCCTTTGAACTGTGCCATATAAGGCCCCGCTTTGGACTGTGCCGCATAAGGCTCCGCTAAGCAGAACCGCATATGCTCATCTGGACTGGACCGCATAATGCCCCGCTAAGCAGAATCGTATAAGCTCATCTGAACTGAGTCGACAAAGCTTACACTAAGTAGTGTCGCATAAGCTCTTGTTCAAACAGAGCCGCATGAGCTCTTTTAAATAGAACCACATAAGCTCGCGCTTAGCAGAGCCGCATAAGGTCGTGTAAAGCCGCATAAGCTCTTCTAAAAATGGGCCGCATAGGACCCCCACCAAATCAGAGCCGCATAAGCTCATGTAGACTGGGCCGCATGAGCTTAAAAACACTAAGTGGTTTTGTTTAGCCATCTTTTAACTTGTTTCTTTTGTCTTTCTCTAGTGAATCTGCTAGTCAATCCAGCGGGAGAACCCCTAGTGGGTTCGGCCCAATCTACTGTGGGTGTGCGATTCGACCACTTAGTCTAATATGTGACGAACCAGCTTCCCACAAATGAGCCTTTGGAGAGGTTGAATGCTATCAAGAACCAGCCCTTCTACTTTCTCTGTGCCAAGATGAACTCGGGGCAATTGGAGGGAAAATACCTGAAGCCGGCGTTCCTCTTTGGAGATGCCTTGACTGTGAAGAACCCCCGAGTGCTGGATATATCCAAGAGTTGGGACTTCACTCTTGACGGGATGGCGATCCATATCCCTCCAATGGACCGTCATTTTCCTCTGTCATGGTTCAACATGTTACCGTTGGACAGAAAGATGGTGGACTCCTTGACTCCAAGAAGGTCGGGGATGATTGTGGACAACATCCATTATAACAGGAATTTAGGATCAGCGTATGCGGGAAGGGAACCGGTCAGTCGGTACGTGATGGGACTGGCTCCGGGTACCTTCATAAACGTATCGGGTCCCAATTTCATGTTCTCTCAAGCTGACACGTTCTTGAACCAGCTTGCTCGGAAGGGGTCCTATCCCGTCGGCCGGTTGGCGCTGCTGAACTGGATAAACCACATCCCTGCATGGGCCAACTTGAGCACGTAGATTCTGCAGAAGTATGAAACTCCCCTGCGTGAGATCGGCTCTACCACGCCATTAGGGACACCTGTCATGGTCTACCCATAAATAAGCCGTTGTTCATGGCTCTTCTGGAGATGTACAACCGACGGACGGGAACCTTCTTCATACCTGGAGGGGAGCTGGGACTCGCTCTCCACGAGATGCATGTCATTTCCAAGCTGCCCTAGGGGGACAAAGTCTTTGAAGTGTACACCCCTACGAACGATGAGTTTGAGGATTTGAATCGGCAGTTTCTGGGCTTTGTTGCTGTATACCGAGAATTATTTTGTCACCACAGTACCTGTCACCAAACGTCCATCAAGAAGGATGGTAGCTCGGAAGGGAGCATTCCTCACACCACGTCCTGGGTCTCATACCTTTTTACACTAGGCGCCTCAGGCCGGGTTTCCTCCTGAGATCCTCAAACCCAGGAGGAAATACAAGAACTTGCGTCGACTGCCAAGAGATCGAGGGCCACAAGTGACAGATTTGGGAGTCGAACTGACCCCTTTAGTTATTTTTATCATAGTACTCAGCAACTGTCAGAGAAGGCACTCTTGGCAGGATTCCTGATGGTGTGGCTACGAAACTGTGTGGTCTCAGGAGGGACGGGTTCCATTGAGAGGATCAGCCGCCACTTTATCCTTCCTGCCGTAAAGCTGGTCTTTGGGGTCAGACTGGCCCTTCTTTCGGCCATGGTGTACAGCATACACCATGGCCTTCGTGCCCTTTCGTACAAGGTCATCACCCGTGATATGGCGTTGGATTTTGAGCGCATAGAGCTTCCATACCATTATCTGATGGGGTGGCTGTTGATGCACTTTCGGTCTTTGATGAGGCCTGGAGAAGAAGACGGCGTTACGGCTGATGATGCTTTCATTTTCCAATATCACCATCAGCCCTGGGAGTGCAGCACTATGCCAGCCTGTCGGAGGGCGCTGGCGAGAGTGGACGGATACGACTTTTTTGTGTCTGTTTCTCGTTTTACCGATAAAGAAGTGAGGGGCGTACATATTGATGGTACCGGACCTCCTCACCTCTTGTCTGAGAAGATGCTCCTTTGGTTGCGTAATATCCGTCCAGCGTACCTAGTATACCGTAATCGCAACAATGTCTACCTGGAGCCCTACTTGTCCAGCAGGTTCTCCCGCCAGTTCGGGTATAGCCAGCTATTCTTCGACAGTCCCAGCTCTTGCCTGGGCTTTGTAGGTAGCGTCCTCGACGGTATCAGGGCCTGGCATTATTATGACACGGTTCATACCCGAACCAGCTTCTCAGTTTCTGATACTGAGGCGCCAGGAGAGATTTTGTATGTGGCGGCCCTATACCATGTTACGGCGAGCAAGCCTCCCATTAATTTTGACCTGAGTACCAGCTTCATTGTAGGTACTGGCTTGGCGGAGAAGCCCAAGGGGTCTAAGACGAGGAAGAAGAGGGCAAATACGGTTCCTGTGCCTGACTTGGAGTCCACAAATACGGACGAAGAGAATGACGAGCATGATGCAGATAACTCTCTCCTTCCTGCGGAAGAGGTGGTGTCGAATCAGCCGCCTGTTGTGCCAGATGAGGTGGTGGTAGATCAACCGCCTGTTACGCCTGCCCTTTCACGCAAGTGAGGCAGGCATGAGTTTATTGGCGGCATAACCTTCTCCGTGAAGCGGGCTGCGGTAAGACACCGCGGGCTAATCATTAAGGAGAGAGGAGAAGGTGATGACGCCATTTCGGAGGTGAATTGAATTGCGACCATCTCCTTCTTTAGCCCTTTCTCTTCCTGAACTATGATCTAATTATTTTTCTCTTCTCTATAGGCATCAGAAGAGTCGGACTCTCGAGAACCGACCGCTGTTTCTGAAGTCAATCCGGCCCTGACCACTTTGATTAGTGACATGTGTACCGAGATTATTCCTGCCGGGGTTCTCTCGGCGGCGACTGAGGGATCTCACGTTGCTGAGGTCTCGACCCATGGTGACAGGGGCTCCGCTGAACCCATCCCCGAGACTGTTGAATTTCAGCAGGGTGACGCTGATCCAGTTGTATCTCCTTCCGGGGCGGCTGGGCAGAGGAACCAGCTGAATTCAGCTTGGAGATTGCTGGTGAGGGGACTACGGCGGCTGTGAGCGAACCTCAGCCTCCACAACCCTCTCCTGGTAAGATAAGCCAAATCTTGACTAGTGAAGAGGCTCATTTGCTCTATTATCACATCCTTCGGGTTAGGGTGATTGATGGTTGTTCTGGACATACAGGTCCTGCCTCTTCACTGCCAATAACGGACATTGTCAGGATAGGCTCTTTTAGCGGGGATCTGGTAGAAGGAAGTGTGCCCCCCTCCTCTTCCGACTGATATTGAGGGGCCTCCCACTAGATCAAGTTCGGTAGATCAGATGGCGGCACAGCCAGGGCAAGGAGCAATGGTCCCTGCGTCCTCCTCGGTTCATGTGGCTTCGGGGGTTAACTTCTCTGCCTTGCCGAGTATCCAGGTTCTTAGGGCCGCGAAGGAGGAGTTAGCTGCTATCCAAGCATCTTTTTACTCAGAATTTGTTTCCCTGGTGGCAAGGGTGGCAAGTTTTGGTGCATCTCCTTCAATACTGCCAACTACACTTCCTTTGACGCCATCCTCTACGAAAGTTCTGGATGAGGCGTCACAGGATGTGGTTGACAGTTTCTACTGCCACTTGAAGAGAGGGGTCGAAGCTGCTGTGGAGCGGAGGACCCTCTTTGCCTTGGCCCGACAATGTGCTCGTGGCCAAATTAAAATTCTTAAAACCCTCCCTGGTGGGGCAGAGATAGTTGCGCTTCTGGAGCCCAAATTGATAGAGGTCGATCAGCTCGTGGCCTAGTTTTAAGTGCTATGGCAAGCTGATCTGTCTATAGCAATAGATCAGGAGCGAGACTTCCTCACCACTGTCCTGGTGAAGGTAAGGGTTGCACGAGATACGTCCAAGCCAGTTATAATGAAGGACCTTGGCGACCTGTCTCTCCAGTATGACCAACTGAGCCGCATGAGCGAGGATTGCACAGCTCGAGAAGTGGCCACCTCTCGTGGAAAAATTGATACAAGGGAGCAGATCCTCGCGCTTCAGAGGAAGCTGGCTTTTTTAAAATCTGAGCTCGAAGCTTCCCGTACGGATAAAGAGCTAATCGTTCAGGAAGCTGAAAAGGTCACCCGAGCTTCTGCTAGCTTGGAGCGTGCTCTGAAGAAGCTTGAGGATGGCTGGCGGGCTCATGCGCATCTGGAAGATGCGGAGCGACTGACTCAGGAGACCGAGCGCCGGGCCAAGCAGAGGTTTAAGCGGTCGACTGTCTTGCTGAGGGACCGTCTCCTGGAATTATGTATCGCCGAACCATAGTCGGCCTTTTCCTTCTTTTGTTTATGTTTTTTCCTTTTTTGAGAGGGACGTGGTCCCAGAACATGTAGTACTTTTGACTTTCAAATAAAAGAGTATGTTTTATTTTACCCTTCCTTTGTATTGCATATTTGTGTTTGTGGTGTTGTGGTATTTGCCTCACTGGAGGACTATTTGTGGACTTGTTACCCTAGGTATACCTTGTTTTTAGGTACGGATAACAAGTTTGATGGGGATACTTAGAACAATTCCACAGTAATGTGGCCATGGACGTTCCTGGTATCGAAAGAAAGAATGCCATGGAGCAGTTGGGCTCCCGGGGCATGATGAGAAATGAGGGGCATGCACTTAGTACAGCATTTGTGGTCAACAGAGGACATTTGTGGTCAACAGAGGACATTTGTGGGCCTATTATCCTTGGCGTACTCCGGTCTTAGGTACGGATAATAAGTCGAGAGGAAAACCAATATACTTACTCAGAGGTAATGAGGACATGGTAAATATGAGGGTTTCTTCGATGGAGCCTTCCTAATCAGAGGTAATGAGGACATGGCAGGAGTGGGCTCCATGAAGGGTACATAGAACAACTCAGAGGTAATGAGGACGTGGAAGTTCTACGTGAGGGGTGGTTTGTTTTTGATGGAAGGAAAATAACTCAGAGGTAACATCGACTTGGTTGTTTCGGGAAGTTTGTGGATCTGTTACCCTTTTTATGCACTGAAAGTGCGGGCATTGGATCATGAGGAGGGAGCTCTTTTAGGAAAAAAGTTCAGAGGTATGATCATACATGACTTACTACCTAAAAGATGTGACATAGATTCATCTGGAGTGACCAGAGTGTAAGTTCAGCGATACCTGCGGGTACATAACCCAACAATCTGGGAGATTTGGAGTCAGAATGTAAGTTCAGCGGTAAGAGGATACATAACTCAACAATTTGGGAGATTTGGAGTCAGAATGTATGTTCAGCGGTACCAGAGGGTACATAACTCAACAATCTGGGATTTAGAGGATGTCATTTTAGACATAATACTTCTTCAGGAACTTGCCGTTGATGGGCAACATGAGCAAGTCTCCATTTTATTTTGTGAGGCGGTAAGCACCATTAGAGAATACAGCCTCGATGATAAATAGGCCTTCCCACTTTGGCTAAAATTTGTCGGCAGTTTTGTGGGTTATAACCATCGGCCTTCGAACTGCCAGAACGAGATCGCCTACTTGGAATGTTCTAATTTTAACCTTCTTGTTAAAAGCCCCCGAGATATGTGCTTGGTACAGCTCGATTCATTGTTGAGCTAACAGGCGCTTCTCATCTAAGGCCTCCAACTCTTGCAGTCGACGATGGTGATTATCATCTGTCGTCAGTCGGTAGGTGAGGGCGATACAGAGCGAGGGGTTTGAGTCTCCAGTGGAAGAACTGCCTCACCCCCATATACCAGAGAGAACGGGGTGTTTCCAGTGGCTGTTCGGACTGTAGTATGGTAGCCCCATAAGCATTCGCCGAGCTTTTTATTCCAGTCGCATTTGTTTGAGGACACGAACTTCTTGACCAGCTTGATTATAGTTTTGTTGAACGCTTCAGCCAGACCATTAATCGTCGGGTTGTACGGTGTTGAAGCAACATTCTGGATTCGGTATTTGTCGTAGAACTGATAGAAGGCGTGGCTTGCGAAATGCGGACTGTTGTCGTGGATGATCCTTCGGGGCAGTCCGAAGCGATAGATGACGTGATGCTTGAGGAAGCTGATCACGTTTAAAGTCTTCACTTCTGTCAGCGGAACAGCCTCCGCCCATTTGAAGAAGTAATCTGTGATTGCGAGTATGAAGCGATGTCCTCGCGACGAAGGTGGAGTGATCGGACCAATGATGTCCATTTTCCATGCTTCGAATGGCCAGGATGCCACCGTCGGATGTAGGAACTCAGATAGCTGGTGAATGAAATTTGCGTGGACTTGACAGGCCTTACACTTTCTTGCATATTCTATTGCATCTGCTACCATCGATGGCCAGTAATAGCCTATTCGGCGAAGGCGGTCTTGCAATTTTGGTCCAGGCTGATGGGCCCCGCAAACGTCGTCATGTGCTTTATGTACAACTTCTTTGGCTTCTGTATTTGATAGACATCGAAGCAGTAATCCATCGTGTGATCGTCGATACAGCAATTTCGTCTCCGTATCATAAAAGAATCTGAGGGTACGTCTTCTGATAGAAGTGGCTTCCTTTGGATTTTTGGGCAGGATGTCGTAGACTATGAAGTCGATGAATGGTTGTCTCCAGTTTGGTGCTTCCTTGACTGTCAGAGCGGAGTAACTCTCAACACATTGAATATTATTCTTGGGACAGACCAATTCACGGCCTATTATGTCAACCAGATGATGAGCCTTATTCGGTACCGCTAGGAAAGCGACCAGGCCTGCTAGGGCATCGGCTTCAATATTCTGGAGTCTGGGAACATGTTCTATGAAGAATCCTTCCAAGGATGAGATGATGTCGATCGCTATTTGGTGGTAAGGGATCATATCTTCATGGCGAATTTCGTATGAACTCCGGATCTGATTGACGATTAACTGCGAATCGCCATATGCTTCAAGATACTCTACCCCCCAGCTTCTTTGCAAGTCGGAGGCCAATGACCAAAGCATTGTACTTGGCCACATTGTTTGAACAGGGCTCCGTGAGAGAGTAAGACCGATTAATCACCAGCCCAAAGGGAGAAATCAGCACCACTCCGACTCCAGCAACGATGTTGCACTTGGGCCCAGTTCGGGAAGCGCCGTCGAAGAACATTCGCCATACGGCATCATGAGAGGCCACATTTGAATTGGCAACCTCATCTGGAATCTCTTCGTCTATTATGGTTGACTCCGAACCTGGATGAGCTACTAAAAAGTCTACTAGAGCTTGACCTTTAACAGCCTTCTGTGGGACGAAGGTCATGTGGTAGGGGGACAGTAATATCATCCAGGTAGCGAGACGAGAGCTGAGTGCACCTGGCTTAGTCATGAGGACCCTGAGGGGGTTGACCCTTGATACGACTTGGATGGTTTGTCCCGTGACGTAGTGTCGTGTCTTCTGAATAACGAAAACCAGAGCAAGGCACTCTTTCTCCACGACAGTATATCGATGCTCCGGCCCCATCTTCATTCGGCTGAGGTAATATATAGCTTGCTCATGGCCTGCACCGTTATTTTATGCTAACAGAGCACCGAGAGAATGCTCCATTGCTCGCACATAGAGCAGGAATGGTTTTCCAGCGACCGAGGCCACTAGGACTGGAGGGTTCGTCAGATATTCTTTGATGTTGTCGAAGGCGCGCTGGCATTCCTCATCCCATATGAATGAAACGCCCTTTTTCATGAGGTGGGTGAATGGCTGACATCGTCCGGAGAGGTTAGAGATAAACCTCCTGATGTAGGCCAGCCTCCCTTGAAGGCCTCGGAGTTCACGAAGGTTTCTCGGGGGACCCATCTCTATGATTGCCTTCGTCTTCTCAGGGTCTATATGGATACCCTGGGAAGTAATGATGAAACCCAAGAACTTCCCATTGGATACACCCAAGAAGGATTTTGTGGGATTCATCTTCAAATTGTACGCTCATATCAGGTCGAACACTGTCCTCAGATCATACAGATGATCTTCCTTAGAGCGGCTCTTGACGGCGATGTCGTCTATGTAGCATTCCACTGTCTTGTGCAAGTGGTCTCTAAAGATGATGCTTATAACTCTTTGATAGGTGGCGCCAGCATTCTTTAATCCGAAAGGCATGACTGTGTAGCAGTATGTGCCAATTGGTGTTCGGAATGATATGTGCTTTTCGTCATCAGGGAACATCTTGATTTGGTTGTACCCCGAGAAACCATCCATAAATGACATATGTTCGAAGCTGCAAGTGATGTCAATCATAATGTCTGTGATAGGGAGGGGAAACTCATCCTTAGGACACGCCTCATTCAGGTTCCGGAAGTCGATGCAGATTCGGATCTTCCCGTTCTTTTTGAGGAATGGTACTATATTGGTTACCCAGTCTGGATGTTGTTCCTCGCGGATGAAGCCGCTAGCTATCAGTTTGTTGACCTCAGCTTCAATTGTATTCATGATGTCGGGGCGGAACCATCGTTGTTGTTGCTTGACCGGTTTTGCCTCCGGACGAATATTGAGTTTGTGAAGTGCAACCTCGAGGTTCAGTCCTGGCATATCTTCGTAGCTCCAGGCGAATACGTCGATGTATTCTCTGACGAGTTGCAGTAGCGATTTCCGCTCTTCGTCTGTCAGATTCTTGCTGACGAAGATGGGCTTTGGAGAGGACTCATCACCGAGATCAACTTGCACAACCTCATCCTCGGTGGAAGGCTCTCTTTGTTCGAACCGCTTCTTCCATTGTGCATCTAGCTGTTGTGGCCATGGCTCTAACTCAAGAAGTTCAGGAATGTCTTCATCTTCTTCATAGGCGTTGACGAATGCCATATTGACGGACAAAACCTGCCTGAATACGTCTCCGATGCTGACATCCGAATCGGAAGTTGGTAATCCGGTTGAGTGTGAATGCCAGTTGCATTCCTCATCTGAGCTTTCAGGGGTCGTTGCAGGTGTAACATAACCTAGCGCATATCTGGTCCTGTTGTAGTAATCCCATGGTTTCCCAGTCGGGACCGACAATTGTAAGGGTAACCGTCGTCCAGTGCCGTAGTTCAAGCTTGGTGTAGTTTTCAGATCATACCCCTGTTTTTGCATGAGATACTTGGATTGGGGACTATACAGATAAAGGGGCAGTCTTCCGGTGTCGGGTTCGAGATCAACCTCTTATATCCTGAAGGGTTGTGGATCATTCTTCCGGCCGAAGATGATTGGATAATCCTTTCCCTCGACTATTTAGTAAGCATTTTCCACTGGAGTAAGTTGGTTTGCGGTGTGGACATTTGTCACCTGTGTGTGTAGGTAGGTGCCTATACTGTGTTCCATAGCATACATTGTACAAAGCTTATTAAGCTCGAAGTAGTTCAAAGATAGCCCTTTGTTGATGAGGTAAGGTATCTTTTCCAATAGGATTACATCATCTGCGGATGGAACATCAGTGTGAGCAGCCACATACTTGGTCAGCTCTGACTCTTCTTCAGCCACCCCCTGTGTCAATGAAGACTGAGAAGATGACTTGGGCAGCTTAAACATCAGGGGCACCATAGATGGAGCAAAACTTGGAGTCACTGGCGTACTAGCGCCCCCCAGTTTGGTGCTCGGAGCTAGGCGGAGAGTTATTGGCTGGCCAGCAGTCCCCAACTTAGCGCTCGGCTGCCAATTTATTCTGGAAAGGCGAATCATCATCGGCTTGACGGAGGGATTGAGCTCCTCTGTTTGTTGCTGGCTAGCTCTAGGCAGCATGATTGTCAGTGGCTCTATCATGGATCTTGGCGCTTGGCCAGACCTTGGCAGTCGGATCATCATCTGCCCCTCTTGTGCAGAGAGGCTGATTGCATCAGAGTGGCTGTGAGCGATTCAGTTCTGCCAGGTTTGCGAGCTTGAAGGTGGATTGTCAGAGGTTCTTTCGATCCAATTGCCGTCGCAGTTGGAGCTTGAGTAACTTCTTCAACAAGGTGCCTTTTCGATTTCTCGTACAAGCATGAGTCGGAGTAGTAGGATTCGACCCCTGTAAAGGGACCAATGTCAGCAAATTCTGTCCTTATGAAGTCGTGCTTGTCGACGTACTTGAAGCACTGATGCAGTGTGGAAGGCACGATCATGTAATCGTATATCCAAGGATGCCCCAGGAGAATATTATAGGAAGTGTCCGCATCTATGACATAACATGTCACTTCTGACTGAAGGTCACCGATTTGGCACTTCAGACGAATCTTCCCGATCGGATAGCTTTTACCTGAATAGAAATCGCTAATGGCAGTGCTTGTCGGTGTCAGGCGATGTATTGGGATGCACAGATGGTGTAGCAGGCTCTTCGGGATGATGCTTATGGAAGAACCGGGGTTAATATGCATCCGATCCACCTTGATATCGCCAATGTACCCAGTATAATATATTGGGCGATCGTGCAGGTTGGTCTTGATAAGCATATCCTGCGGAGTGAAGACGATGTTGGGCATTACGCTTGTGGAAGCGCTGTCCTGGAGATCTGCAGGCGAGCTCTCCCCAGTGAGATTGGACTGAGCCAGATATGCGTCGACATTCTGGAGTGCCTCACTCAGTACGATACAAACATCTTTGGAGAGTCTCGAGAGCTCGTATAGCGACAATTTGGCCGATGTGTTGGCCAATTGTGCCAAGATATCGAAGTTGTAGGGCCTCTCCAGCCCATGAGGCATCTCCCTTCGGAGCGGTTTGTCAAAGTGAGTCTCCTTCGGCCTAGCTTGTCGGTCGTCGAAGGCTGAGAAGGTCCTGGAGCATCAGCAGCTGTCGGCTGATGATCTTCGACCGAATTACCCGATGGAGGTTAGGTTTGTGCGGCGGATCGGGTAACAATAGTCGTAGCTTTCTCGACCTCTGTCGAGATTGTGCGACATGATTTGACTTTCCCACTCTTCTTCTTGCTGGTGGAGGGAGGTATAGACTGAGTCACTTCAGGTACCAGGTCCGGATGGACCCACATGACCTCCTTCCGTAATGTAGTAAGGGGTACTAGACCAGCAACCTGGTCTCGAGGAGGTGGAAGGTTAGCGACCTCCATCTTTGCTCTAGGGACGGGTACTACTACATCTTGAGTCTTTGTCGGAGGGAAGCTGCCGAATTGTACTGACACCGTATTGGCTGCTATGGTCACCTCTTCGAAATCAATGGCCAAGGCCTTAGAATCGATGAGATGCTGGATGTATCGCTTCAGTTGGTAGCAGTCTTGTGTAGCATGATGGACATAGCGATGGTAGTGGCAGTATTTGGGGCTCTCCATCTCTACAGGACGAGGTTCACGTCTTGAAGGAGGTAGCTGAATTCGACCTCCTTGTATGAGCATATCCAAGATGGGCTTGACATGGCCGTCCTCGAAGGAGTAGGTCATCTGAGGCCACTACTTCTCTGCCAGCTTTGGTTCAGGCTTCAAAGCTATGTCGACCACCATAGCCTGTTTGCCCTTATTGTCTCGATTGTTGGAGGGGTTACCACTATTGTTGCTGTTGGTATTAGGGCATTTGCCTTGTCCTCTCCTTCCGAGACGTGCAATCCCAGTTGGCGAGCTTTCTTCAACTTGTTTTCTGCGCTAGTGGCGCTGATAATGAAAGTCTTCCAATCCTTAAACTGACTTTCGCCCATCCAGAGGTTGATTTTGGGGAGCAGCCTCTTTTGGCAAATTTCAAATAAGGAGGAATCAGGGTTACCGAAAGGCAACTTCATCGCGGTTTGACAAAACCGCTCAATATAGTTCCTTGTCAGCTCCTTTTCTGCTTAAAAAACGTCCATGAGAGTGGACATCATCACATCTTGTCCTACTTCGTAGAACCTCTCCTGGATCATACGTTTGAAGCCGGCGAAGGAAAGGATGCAGTTGTCCGACAAGTTGAGGGTACCAGTCGAAGACGACCCCTTCCAACGCTCTAATGAACAACCGCGTAAGGATGGCGTCGTCATGAGGCAGATGGTTGGTTGTGACTTCGAAATAGGTGATGTACCTGCTTGCAAATGTCTTTCCATCATACGGATTGATGTTGAATGGTTTATATCTTGGTGGAAAGGAAACATCTCTCCATGCAACAGGATACGGTTGTCATATCCTGAGGTCTTGGCATATTTCTCGGGTATCGAACATGGCCCAGAGCTCCTGGACCTCTCGTCTTGCCTCCATGGCTTCGTCTGCAGCGATGGAAGCCGATATTTCAGGAGGATTATCACCCGTGTTTGGTGCAACTGAGTTCGAGTCCACATTGAAGCTTGTTTGGCCAGGCGTCCTTCCTTGCAGAGTTGGAAGGGCCACTTTGATCTCGTCCACGAATTTGACCAAGGTATGAAGTATGGCTTCCAGAGTGTCGATGCGTTGGCGATCACTGGGACCATCTTGGTTATTGTCCGTCATGAACACCGTCCTCACATGAGGAGAGATGGATGGAACGGTGGAGGACGTGCCTTCTGAGTCATACCCTTGTATAGAGAAGTCGTCAGGGTATGTGGGAATGTTCTCCTCTGGTTCGAACTCAGAAGGAGTGGTACCCCCAGCTTCAGAGCTTGCCTCGTCTTGAGAGTTGTGTATGTCCTCGGGGACGTCTGAACCTGCTGTATATGTTGGGGGAACTGTTTCCCCTGATTATCTTCTTGGAATACCGAATTTTCAAAGATATTTGGAGGAGTGCTATCCCTGGCTCCAGCGCCTCCCAGAGTGTCACTACCACATTTCTAGTGTGAGGGTATTTTTGACATTTTTGGGGTAATTTTAATTTATTAGAATTTATTTGAATTTATGGGAATTTTTAGGAATTGTTTGGACTAGACTGACTTTGACTAGTTTTGACCCTTGTAGACCAACCTAGAAGCTAACCCTAGTTAGTGTAGACTTGGTTAGGTTATATGACTCTAGTCTAACCTAAGCTAACCCTTGGTTTGGTCAATAGACTCTGGTTAGCAATAGGAATTAGAAAGTCATAAGTCATGGCTTATGATTTAGAACCATTAATAAATCAATTCAAGCCATAGCCATGTAGGTTGGCCCAAAGCCCAAGACATTGCAAAGCCCTAATCTCTAGACTGAGTGGCCGGCCACCCCTATCAACATTGGGAACATCACCCTATAAATACTCTCCTAAATTTAGGGTTGCCTCTTTCTTAGGAAAGCTCAAAGTTTAAGAAAGGTTTGTTTCCTATTTCATTTAATCCCTAGAATTCCATTCCTTTTCCTTTTTCATTCAAATCTCTTCCATTAGGTTCTAATATACCTATTCTTGCTGCTATTGAAGTTCTATTTCAGTTTGGTATAAATTTGTTGGATTGGGACATCAAGGAGAAGGGCTCTAGAAAGGGGGTTTTTCTTGAAAGTTCAACTATAGGTAACTTCTCCATTCCTTCATGAAATTTCAATTTCTTTCCATATTTAGGAAGCCCTAGGAGTCCTCTAAGTATTTGCATTAGTTTCATGTCGGATTTCAATAGTTTCGTGTCCATTTGGACACGTATCAGACCTGTCCCCAAACTGTTTGTCGAAAAGCCACAAAGAGACTTTTTGTGTTGTTTTCGAAATCCATTTGAATAGGTTTGTAGATCTAGGGTTTCTCTTGAATGTTTGTGTTGACACTTAGGTATTTCGTGCCGTGTCGTTTCCACACGAGGGACACGAACACGCTGGAACTGAGTCCAGTTCTGTCCCCTGCTACCCGAGTACGAGTGCTCGATGGACACAAAGTTTGGACTCGTGCCACTTGGCATAGACCAGGGGGCAATGACTGACAGTCTTCTCCTTGAGTCTCGAGTCAAATAGTTTCGTGTCGGATACGCACGAGGCCTCGTACGGGAAATTGCCTGATACTGTACACTGGTTTATCATCCACACTGACACGGCCTGTTCAGTCAGACACGATGACACGAGGATACGATTCAGGGTGTGTCAGACCTAGGTCTACCCTAGGTGCACCCACTGACACGAGCACGTGTCCTAGTTCTTGTCGTGTCATGTACACGACACGCGTGAACCTGTGCTCTTCACTGTGTCTGTTTTGTCTACTGTGAGTGTTTGTTTTGTGGGGGACATGCCGTGTCCAGTTTTGGGTGACACGAAATGAAGTGTGGGGCTTGTGCACATGGGATGTTTCATTTACCAACCATTGGGTTCGTGTTTTAGCTTAATTTCATATTGTAATTCTCATTTACCCATTTAACTGATATATGTGTTTCCTGTCATTATTCCAGATTTCAAATATGAAGTTGCCAGTTGTTTTAGCCTTAGTAATGATGTTAAATACTGGGTTTTAGATCCTAAATATGTTTCCCTATATGATTCCCTAGTGTGTGTTCGATTTGGTGTGATTTGGAGGTTTATTGATATCAAATGGGCTTTGAATGAAAAACTGGAAATGAGAGTTCAGATTTCTGAACTGAGTATAGTTCCAGTTTTCAATATGAACTTTGCCATCATTTTTAAACCCTCTAAATGCTGGTAACCATTAGGTTAAGACCCTAAACCATTTCTCCTATATGTGACCTATGTGTGTGTCATTTGAGACTGTTATGGAGTTGAATTGAGGACTGAAATCTAGGAATTAATACTTTGGCTGAAAAACTGGGTTTCATGAAGTATTTTAATGCTTCAATGTGTTAACTAAGATGGTGTTTTTTAATGACTTGAACCCTATTTCCTGTACTGCCTATTAAGTTCAACCACTTAGTTCTTTTCCTGCTACACTATTTTTATGGCACACTGTTTTTACACATCCCTCACCCTTTAACACTCACACACTGCCACTTATTCCCTCACAGCTCACACACTAATTCACACTCTATCACTCACTGTTTTCTCACACATATATATGTCTTACTCACTCACCCTACACACATTCACATGCACTACTATTTCCTTTTCCTGTCACATGTCCAGTGCATCTTCTTACACACACAAAGTCTTTGTATCTCTCTCTCTCTATATATATTTCCTAGTCTTCTAAATGTAGGGTTATGTATAGTATGTATACATATGTATTATATGTAATGAATACCTATATGTATATATGTTGGGCCTATATATATATATTTTTTAACCTAGGTAATGTACACATATAGGTAATATGTAGGAATGCCAACTAACATGTGTAGTTGGTTTAGATAGCCTAGTAGTGTGGTGTACTAGCTTGTATAGGTTGAGTGACCTAGTATAGACTAATGTAGTCTAGTGTAGACTAGTTTGACCTAATTTAGACTTGGTTGACCTAGTTTGACCATAGTTGACTTAGGTTTGACTTTTTGGTTGACCAAGGTTGACCAAGAGTTGACTTTGGCCTAGATTGACCTAGAATCATGTAGAATGCATAGTAGGACTTCATTATACCATTTTGGACTTGTTGTGACTTGTGTTGTTCTGATTAGGAGCCAGACACCACTCCTCGGACAGTACTTTCATATTGGACACTCAGATACCAGGCGAGTATATTCTCTGATCATTTCATATCTTGCTTAGAATTATTTCCTGCATTAAATTACTTTACTTGTGCTTTCACGACATTATCACGTATTGGTACTATATGGATCTCTTCATGCGATGTTATCCCCCTCGGGAACATCGGGTACATTCTGTCATGTGTGTTTCACTTTCATCATGTACTCCTATGCTTTCACCATACATGTACACTCTTATGAATCATGTACTCTCATGTTCACAGAGCCCTCATGTATACTATCATGTGTACCCTTTCATGGGCCCCCATGTGATATCATGTATAATAATATAACCTGCTTAGATTCTTGTGTATTGATTGGGGAAACGGGGGAGTGCTAGTAGTCATATGAACAATTCCATAGTAGTGTAGATCATGTGAAACTCCTTAGTGTAGATCATGTACAAATCTGTTCTGTTCACATGTACTACCTTGTACTCTGACTCACTAGCCACTGTTAGTTCCTTACTTACAGTAGATATTTCTATTACAGTTCTCTCTCTCTTTTTATATACTGTATTCTTCAGCACCTGTATCTTACTTTACTGCATGATTATATTTTCTAACCTCCTATAAACTGTTGAGATGTACTGTACTCGCTCTTGTCCTGACTGGACATGTTGAAATATTACAGAGGACGAGGAGGAGGCCTGTCTGGATACTTACTACGGGGCAGCCTTAGATGACACTTGCGAGCTGGAACCTCAGGAGGACCCAGCTCTAGCTGAGGACATCACCCCCTTTGCCTAGACTAGATTAGTTAGGATTATCTTATTTTATGTAGTCTTGAGACATGTTTTAGCTAGACTTTATTCTGTTCTGAGTTGTATATATTCTTTCATTCAGTATCTGAGACCATGTACTTCTGGATATTTGCTGGGTTTATCTTAGACTAGTTTATCATCTCTGTTTCCTTGAGTTCTATTTTATATCGTGCTATCTCTTCCTTAGTTGTGATTGAGTTTATTTACTGCTATGTCACCCCCATTCGGGGAGTATAAACTGTTTAGAGATATATTGCTAGATGTATGTTGACTTAGGATGGCGTTCTACCGCCGATACTGCGGCGTAGGCTGGACGTACCCACGTTTCGTGCCCTTACTCTAGGGTGCAGGTCGTGACACAGAGATGTGGACGACAAATCTCCAAGTGTGGCAGATTTCGTCTTTGAGCGAGTACTTTGGAAAACTCCTCCCGTAACGGTCGTGGACAACCGCTTTGAAGAGAGTTTCTTGGTTGAGATTTTTGGGCTGGAGACATTTGTTTTCTTCCCTCTCCCGCTGTCAGGGATCTTCTGAGGAGAATTGCTGGAGGCGACGAGAAGCGCCTCGTCTTCTGAGCTTGGGTATTGTAGTCGTCGGAAGACAGATTGTCGGTCCGCTTGTGTGACCGTCTTGCTGCAACAGCAGTTGACAATGACTTGAGTGCAGTGATGTCCATGAAAGGACTCTCTGTACACCAAGTTTTCATCTTTTTCCTTGCGTTTGTGAAGAATCACATTGCGCAAGTCTCTCATTTTGTGGGCCCGGGAGTCCTGAGCACATGAGTGTGTTGGCATCCTGCCAGCTCCCTGATGTGGGGGTAGTAAGAGTACTAGCCCCTGATTGTTGTTGGGAGATTCTTGACAACTATTTTGTCCATTGGCCGCCGGGGGTTGGACACGAATAGTTCTGTAAAACTTTTCGTCAGGGGCCCGCGTAATAGTCAGCGGGACGCCCTGATGGTCGGAAGTTGGAACAGCTGACTGAGTTTGGCGAGCCCGTGCTGCCCAAGACTTCTTCCTTCTAGCACCTGAGAGTGCACAGCAGGAAGAGTCCACAGAGACTGGCACATGAGAGCATCTAGGTCAGGACCGCCTGACTGAGCCTGAGTCGCATGAAGCAGATGGCCTACGGCTGAGATTGTTAGCCACACAGCCTGCCTGCATGCGGCTGGCATTTGTGGCCGTATAAGCGGTTCATATGCTGCTGGCAGTTTGCATACGACTGAAAGCTGTAGTGGCCGTGTGGGCCTCTTCTATGCGACTGGAAGTCATAGTGGCCGTATGAGCATCCTCCATGCAGCTGGCAGCTCTGGCCGTATGAGCCTTCTGTCTGCGGCTGGCTTTTGTGGCCGTATAAGTCTTCATGCGGCTGGCGCCCTTCTGTAGCATCTTCCTGGACCATATAGAGTTACCCTTTGCCCCTGCAAGTCCAGCATCGTAGTGTTTTCCTCTGCCGAACTTGGGGACAACAGAGTCCTCTATGGTCTGAAGTGGGGTCGCCTGCGAGGCTTCTCCGTCGTCTTAGGCAACAAAGAGTACTCCTTCGAGAGCTTGGGGAGGAGCGAATGATTTGGGCCTCCACTCCCTGCGGACCTTCTTCGTGCTGGCTCGCCGCTGGACCGGGCCAGCGCTCCCGTCGGAGAGCATTTCTTCAAACGCCTGCTGGTCGAACCGGACGACCGGCATATATTGAGTGGAGCCAAGTTTGGCTGCGTCCGATTGCATCACCAACTCCTCAGCCGTGGAGAAGTTAGTCCCCAGCAGAATCGCCATCGCATTTTCCATTGATTATAAAAGTACAGAATAGTTTTATGGGAGGACTGAACTTAGACTCACAATACAAACTCGCTCGTACAACGAAAGCCTAGAAATAAAAACCTAGGTACAACAATCTAAGTACAATTGTTTATTTTGATTCTGGGGGATGACGGTAGAGGCTCGGGAGAGTGCTATCAACTTTGCCTTACTCCTTGGACGATCGGACGTAGCCTTGGCTCTGATGAAAAAATGCTCTCGGGATATGTGGGGAGATTCTTCTGTGCGCCGCCGCTCTCTCTGTTCGTGCCTCTGTCTCTCTATGGGTCCAGGGTTTACAAGGGAATGGCACCTTGCTATTTATAGGAGTGGGGTGTGATAAGTAGGGATTGCAATGATTACCCCTTAAACAGTGGACGGTTAAGATTTGCCTTGATCTTGTTTTTATGTTGATTGCAACAAATCTGCATCATTTGTTGGAAACTGATCCGGGTTATTATGATGATTGTAATAAATCTGATTATTGTGATTTGTTGATAGCAACAAATCTTGGTGGGTAAATCTTGGTTGATCTTGTGCCACGTGCCTAACCGTCATTATGCTGCGAACCGTAAGAACGCGGGGGATTAAGTCTTAACTGATCTTCTGCCACGTGTCCTAACCGCGAGCCGCATGGACAGGGTATGCTAACAGAGCCGCATGCGTGTGGTCTGGTAATTGAGCCGCATGATACTGGCCCCCATGATCCAAGCCACATGAGGGTGGCAGCGGCATAGGTGTGACCTCCGAAATCTGAGCCGCATGAGGGTGGCTCCCCATGATCGGAACCGCATAAGGATGGCCATGTGTCAAAGCCGCATGGGTGTGGCCTCTCTGAATCTGAGCCGCATAAGGATGGCCCTCGTGATCCGAGCCGTATGAGAGTAGCAGCCGCATGGGGGTGGCCTCCAACTGAACTGTATAAGGGTGGCCACGTGTTCAGAGACGCATGGAAGACCTTGAAGCGATCCACATGAAGAGCTTTGGAATTTTTGGTGGATCGTGCCAGCTATAGAGATTTTCTTTGTTTCCCTAGGAGCACGCCATTATGTCAGAGTCATCATTGCAGCTTTATGTCAGAGCTGTCATTTCTCCTTTATGTCAGAGCTGCCTTGTTGCGTCAGAGCATTAAATGAGGCCGCTGCTTGATGGCCAGCTGTAGAGGCGAACCGCATAAGGCCACATGGCTTTTACCCGAGCCGCATGGCTATGTTGGGGACTTTTGAGCCGCATGAAGCTCTAGGGGATTCTTGAGCCGCATGAAGCTCTGAGAGATTCTTTAAACCGCATGAGGCTCCCTCTGTTTTGAGCCGCATGGACTTTTCTGTTCTTTTCCATGCTTCTACAGTGTGCTACCAATATAGAAAAGCTTGAGTGTATTGTAGATAAGCAAAATATTCAACAGTTTGCTTGCTTGCTTTCCTGATGAGGGTGTCATTATAACATAATAGTGTTTTGGTTCATTATTTTGAGCTGTTTGTTGGTAGTAGAACTGAATTGAATGGTCTCTTATCCTCCAATTTATGTAATCTCGTAGGTTTTGGTTAATCATTAATTTTAATTCATCTCAGTCTTTAATTTTCTAATTTTTTGATTTTAACTTAAACTTGTTTTATAATGTTGCATGCAGGTGTTGCTAGATGGCATAGTTCAACTCTCTACCATTCAGTTGGAGAATAACTTTTGGGATCATCTGCAGAGAATTAAGTTTTGTAAACAAATTATATTTTATGGTCGAGCTAGGTTTTATAAAATTTGTAACTTTTACTTTATATGTACTTTTGTTGAAATTATATAAAAAATAATTTTTGATACATTATTAGTTGTTTTGTATTTGGTTGACAACTCTTGTTAATTTAATCGATCTTTTCAATATTGATTCATGGAATGTGTAAAAAACAAATCTTGCACCATGTATTATGTGTTCGAATGTTCAATTTATGAATCGTTAGAACTATGGTTCAAATTTAAAATTGCGTGCAAAATTAAAAAATAAATAAGGATGTTAGTAAATTGTTCCAAAACTAACTGTGAATGTTGAAAAAGCGGTAAAAATTAGAAATATATGCAAATTACAATTAGAAACGAATTTAAAATGTTTCAAACTTACAATTAGAAACATTTGAACAATGTTCCAAAAAAATGCTTTAGGAACACAATATATGTGTTTCAAAATATTCTTTTGGAACATCTAATATCCGTTCCTGACAAAATTTTGGAACGTTTTATAACCGTTCCAATAATTGCAACGCCACTTTTAGGAACAGTTTTTGTATGTTCCTAAAAATATTAGATACATATAAAATATGTTCTAAATGCCTTTTTTGGTGTAGTGATAATAGAGCAGAATTTGAGAAATAAAGATTGTGATCTTTTCCATGGCTATTTAAACACACGAGCAAGGAATATAAATGCAATACAAGATCGTATCTCGACTCCCAGGTAGATGGAATAAGGGTTACGAATGGCTTCACATTCTAAGAGGTGGAGACTACATAATAGGTACAGGGTCCTATTTTAAATAGTTCGATTTTATAGTCCAAATATGGTGATATGTATGGATGGGTTTTACTGGGTCTTAACGGGTTCCCTGATTGGACCGCAATCATTGGTTGGATGAACCTTGGATTTCAATCTATATGGACTGGACAAGATCCCAATGATAAAAATATTTCTACTATGTTAGGGTGACCAGGAATAGGATTCAACCCAAGTGGTTGAGCTAGTTGCAAGTCAGGTTGGTTAGCTAGGTTCCTAAAGCCCCAAAAATGTGCCTTCAGTGACTTTTATGTTTAAGTAGCACATGAGGCCTCAATTGGGAGGCACATTAGTGGCATGTGCGTAGTGGGCTTCGAGTAGGTCACAACCATATATCGGGTCGCAGGAATTGAGTCGAAGTTAAGTCTTTAATGGAAGTCGAAAAGTATACCGGTACTATGGTAAGGGTTATAGCTAGTCCTTTTGACCTGAAAGTCGTATCACAAAAATAGAGTACAAGGGGACGTGTTTGAGTGGGACATGATATACCTAGATGAAGGTGGACTCGTCTAGATCTTGCATATGAAATTTGTTGGACGGTAACAGCTGTTCTTGTGCTCCGAATATTAATGACACGGCCGGGGAGACAAAATGATCTAAATGGAAAGTGGGAGTCCATAGGGCACTAATTATCATCCTAATGGAAGTTATTCTAATCGATCGGTAATCCTCGTATATCCCAAAAATTTTAGAAGGCTTACAGTCTACCCAGTTTTAGAAGCTAGGATATGATTTTAGGAATAATGAGGTTAGAAGAATTCCAAAGTCCGGATATTGTACTTTGTCTCTTGTTAATAATGGATAAGGTACGGCGTAACGGGATACGGTAGATATAAGTCAAGTCAAGGGTCGTTCCTTAATAAAAAGAAAATGAGTGTGTACAATGACATATGGTCGATAAAATAGAATAATCTATTCGTCCATGGTATACAAGAGTTATCGACAGGGTACCAACTCTAAGGCACATCATATGAAAAGATTTCTAATAACCGAGTCACAAATTTCTATTCATATCAAACCTGCCAGACTATTGTCACAAGGGTTCTAGTTAAAGCAAGCTTCAATAAATAATTAGAGCTAACAACATTTGGTCTCTTGAGAATAGGTAGTCTCCTATGTTGGCTTTTTGACTAAGGGTAAAACCCTAATCATTCTCAAATTCAGATGGCTAGAAGGTCCCAATAGTAGTTTGAGGGTCGAGAGGAGAACAAGTAACTCGAGGCAAGGTCTTAGTCACATGGCTGGCCGATGGTAGCTACACTTGTGTATACAACTATCTTAGCCATGGGGAATACACTGTATCTATCTATCAAATACGAACATTCATCTTTCCAATTAGTGAAAGACAAAAGCAGTAAGGAGTTCAAGAAAGATGTCATCAAATACAATTACGTGATTCAAGGGCAATTGTATAATTCAAGAGGAATTGTCAAAGCAGTCGCGGATGAGATCCTAGAGACATCTACATCTCAGTCCACGTAGGTTAATCTGAGGGAGAGCGAACCGAATGCACTAAGGTTGATCAGACCCTAGTACATCGATTCTGATTAGACAATTTGTTAGTAGGCGTCCCCAATAAACATATATATTGAATCAAGCTCGATAAAAGTAAGCTTGCAAAACTAGGCTGTAATTTCAGCATTGGTCAAGATAGTCAAAATACAAGTACGCGAGATTTTTAAAAAGGAGGCACAAGTAGTTCGAGTTTTGAGAAATTCAAAACCTTTTCTAGTGTTTTTGCTTATATAATTATACTACTACCTTCTATCCATAAGACCTTGGTCGACTAATGGGTTATGGACTTCTGAATTCTGTATTCTAGGTAAACCTGTTAGTGTCAGTCAATTACCTCGTTAATAGAACACAAGGACCACATAATGCTAAGTTGAGAGACATGCTACCACTTACAAAGCTTCCACTATTATTGGCTTTGGATCTTAGGGGCATACATGGCACTTTCCTATCCTCTATAATATTCTAAACTTGTAATCACATCTGAAGTCATTTCACCAAGAATTATGCCTCGCCCGTATACTCAAGCGGTGGTAAACCCTTGGTTCCATGATTCAGCTGTGATATGCTATCAGATACTCTACCTTATATTGACACAAGGTCTAAAGAGGTCAACGGAGACATAGTTTTAGTAATGTTCCATAACCAATGATTCCTTGAACACAATTTCAACTCTATGGGTCGTGCCTCGCCAGTGCGCTGTTGGCTGGCTTCGCAGTCGTGAAATTATTCCAACTATATTCCTAAGAACTTCAAGGGGCTGCTAGAGGTTCAAACTAGTTGACTATGATAGAAGGCGTAAACATCTACCTATAAGTCTCAATCCTTAAAATAAAAGATTGACCGAGGAGGAAATAACTGAAAACAAGAGAAGTAAGAATATCCTAATCTTTATTTCATATGCATTTCAAATGGCTGAGGAAAAATTTTGAACCAAATCTAACTCGAGATTCTTATACGAATAACAGAATCAGAAATTATAAACTAATTCCTTAAATCAAAATAGAATTTAAATAGACAGTTCTAACTTATGATATAAGGTTTATATCTAAATAGAGCAAAGAAAAATTGAACAGTTTATTAAGATTGACGCCTTAATTCTAGGTAAGCCTAATTTACCAAGTGAATAGTACATCCACATCGGATTATATCGTCATATCAAAAGTAAGAGTTTACCTATAGGGACCTAGCAAGCTATCTAAATTTAATAATTCTAAATTGCATGGCCTATCTAACAACCTTAACTACCCAAAGGTCAATTTGAACAATGGACTCCTAGTCATTCTCTTAAATCAGTTTAACCTAAGTTGTGAATGGGCATTTTCTAGTCGCAGGCTCACAATGGTACGACTAACTTAAGTACCATCACGAGTTCGCAATCTTTTGTGAAAACTGACCTACATGGGCTACCACAAAAACTTGTCATGACCCGTACCCGTTTTTTCGGATACGAGACGTGTCTAAGCCAGGCAACGCCGCAGAGTCGACGGTAGAATGTTGTCACGGCCAAGATGCTCAAAATCATAAAATATAACATTTGCTGCTCATTCACATTTCTAAATTTGTTACAACATTTACAACATTTATAATTAAAGAAAATACAAGATTTTATAATTAATGAAAATGATACAACTGCTATCTATTTCTAGGTTTCTGCCTGCAAGTACAACCCGTATCTCCCAAAGCTAAGTGAAGCCACAGCTAACCTGAAAAATATTGGTTTCCAGTCAGTAATAGAACAAGCACACAAACCAACGGCAATGCGAGAACACAATAGAATTAACAAGACATGAAAATAACATATGAGAGATGAAAACTAGAAAGTACTGATGACATGACAAGTTGTGAAGAAGACAAGAAAAACAAAAAAAGACAACTATCTAGGTGGTTTGAAATATCCTTTTCGACATGTAAACGGCTAGGGGATAAATACGGCACCCTGCACATGTCGTGTGCAGCTGCTATCAGTCAAGATTAGACATATTGGGATAGTTCTGGGTAGTCCACATGTCTACTAA